>LBLO01000245.1:0-36436 GCA_004354395.1 Chondrostereum purpureum | reverse complement strand
TCTTTCCGGGCCGCCTTCCTGGGCACCCATTCAAAATCCTCTTCCTCTTCCGTACCCTCTTTCTCCGCTTCCTCTTCTTCATCATCTTCGAGAAAGTCGCGGTGGATGTCGCACATATCCACTAGCTCAACATCAGGCGACACAGACCCGAATTCGAAGGAAATTACTTCGACGGGGCCAATGAACGAAGGTCTTGTTGTTGTCGTTAGCTGCCGATTCAACAGTTCGACCAGTGTTTCCGAGAGTGAGTTATCTAGTTTCGCCCATTCCAAGTCAATAGACATGGCAATCAGTGAAGAAGTCGTCAATAGTCCTCCACAACATAAAGGTTCGGAAATAATTTTGATGTGCGGCCCCGAGTGGGTGTTATCCTTCTCTTCCCTTTTCTTCCATCTCCTCTTCGAATTCACTGTGATACCTTTGAATCTATGGCTCGATCGAGTTTGCTCGCGATTACAAATACTAGCAGATGTATGGATTCCAAGGACACCATTTCCTCAGAACCGACGCTCTCTTACATCAACAAACTCCCTGTCGAATTGTTACAAGAAATCTTTCTTCTAAACCAACCTCCCTCTGGTCTGCATCCCTTTAGTTACGCCATCATTGGCCGCTCGCGGCCAGTAACCCTATCTCATGTTTCGTCTTGCTGGAGGCGACTTGCGATATCCTGTCCTCGACTCTGGTGCAAAATCTCTCTTCCATCTCTCAGTCAAAGATCTTTCGATAAATACATGAATGCCCTTCCAGTATGGCTTAAACGATCCGAGCGAGTACCTCTTTATGTCGAACACATAGGCACTTGGCTTTCCCAAGGCAACGGCACCCAGCAGAATTATGACATCAACCAGTTGTGGCAACACCTCTCTCCTCATATGCACCGATGCAAAGCCCTTAATTTGTACCTCGCACCCTCCCAGTTACATGGYCTCCGACATGTTCGTTCGGCCCCTGCTCTAGAGCTTTTGTAYATCGTCGAGGGCGGCGGTGATTGGTATCCTGCAGAAGRCGAGGAGTGGGTAATGAATCTTCATTTCTTATGCTCTAGCCNTTCACTCAGAGCTGTCACCATCCGTCGATCTAGCCCAATTGCACTTCCAGTCATTCCGTATTCGCAGCTCGTGGCTTTGACTCTCACGTTTGAGGGAGAGTTGGGCAACCTCTTGGACATACTCCGCGAAACCTCTTCACTCAAAACCCTCAAATTGATGACGAGAAACAATTGGGACATGACCACAGAGGAGGAAGTCGCTCATGAATCGCTCAAAATTCCATCCCTCGAGACGCTTGAGATTTGCCGTGAGGAAGGACACCCCTCTAGCCCTGATGCTGCTGATATCCTCCGAACTCTCRTACTTCCCAATCTCCATCATCTCATTTTCCGTTGCACTGTGAACACCACGAACGACGTTAGCGCGCTCTGTCATCTTYTGTCTGTATCCTCCTGTTCCCTTACAACGATGGTTTTGAGGGGTGTCATCGTGAGCGCAGATCTGCTTCGACACTGCCCACATCTGCAGTCTTTACAGGCTTGGGATCCGCCGAAGCTGGATCTCGATGACGAAGACATCGACGAGAGTGTGAATCCGAATCCCGTCCTTGGTTCACCCGCCCCTGATGCAGATGTGTATCCCGTCCTTGATTCACTCACCCTCGATGCGTTGGTGGCTCGTACAGGCTGTGACGTCCTTTGTCCGAAGCTCGAAGATATTTCATTCGATTATCAATCCTATGGAGAATGTCAGCGCGCAGTGGTGGAATTTCTTAGGTCCCGGTCTTATTCCATTCCTAAAGGGGTTTCTGTTAGGAAGTTGACGGACGTACTTTTGAAGACCATCTACCAGCAGGATATATCTGAATTAGAAGATGAGATTGGGGTGGAAATTCGGCGGGCGGGTGTGGATTTCTCGATCCCCACATGTCAGCCTATTGGAAACCCAGTGTGTTGGGACTAGTATTGCGCTTCCTTTATAGCCTCTTTACCCGTGACTATTCCTAATCCACACACACACACATACATATATACTTAAGTACTGTCTTTAATATCATACGCGGATACCCACCTTCAACCTCCTCTCTAGCTGTTGAGAATTCTGTTCCAAGACATGGTGCAGTCTTCCCTGCGTGAACGCCAAACAGGGACTTCTGGATGTTGAAATCCGTTGTCATATGTTGGAGAGCGTCGGGTAGGGAAGANGAGATTGTTCAAAATGGATTGCAAGCACAGCTATTTCACCTAGATCAAGCTTATAGTAGTACATATTACAGTAAGTACTACTTAGTATAACAATTACCGATGACAAAATCTGGCAACTCATGATCAGGATAGCGAAGCTTCCGAGCTCAGGTCTCAAGGAACTTTCCAAATTGCTGGCACTCCGACTCCGACTCCAACGATCTTTGGCAGCACGTCCTTCATTCTGCATCCATGAGAACGTCTCTGGATATTGGGAATCTCTCACCGACATAATTCTGCCCCATCTTTGTCGTGCAATATGAATTAGTCTCGATATACAGGACCAAGATCTACGCGACAGCATCATCTCGACACGGTTGTCCCATGTCCAAGAGGTTGACATCAGAGACGATCATCTCATCCAGGAGGCTGAAGCAGACCAGATCCATTCTTTCGTTGGAGGAATGCCGCTCCTCAGGGTGATCTCTTCTAACGTGAAGATCTTGCGCAAAGCGCGTTTGACTCTCGACAACGTCGAAGTGTTCCSGGGGCCASGTGGCTCATGGGCTGACGGTACTTACAGTGACCATCTGAATGCACTTTCTCGTATGCCCCAAGTTCGAGATGTTAGTCTGGAGTTCAGCAGTGGCGGCGCCCCACGGTATGAGAGGCAAATCTCATTCGGACGCCCAATTGTACTTGAGCATCTCACTTCCCTCAGTATAAACTTGCAGCTCCACTACACCTCCGACACGGTGTTGGAGCGGTTCTTTCCAGATTTCGCGTTTCCCAACCTCCTCTCATTGCACCTGTCGGGTTTCCAGCCATTCGAAAACTTGGACGAGATCATTCCATGGCACTGCCTGAAACACCTGACAATCAATGTAGACCACTGATGAGGAGGAGTATTGCTATTGGGATGCCGTTTTGCCTATGTGCTCGTCTCTTCGGACATTGGTGATCAAGAGCACCAAAGAAGGGCTTCATCATGATTACATTTCATGTATCAGAGACTGGTTATCTTCTTTTTAAATGGCACATGCCGAGGATCCCATTATTTTGCTTGGACAAGTAAGCGCGCCCAATCAGCCTTGCAAGTAGGTCCAACTTGAATCTGCAATAGCGGACGAAAACTCTCTTAGTTTCTGTTCCCCCTGACAGTCTGGAAGTACTACTTCTTTACTGTACATAATAATCGCATCTCTACTACCCGATCCTCCATCCCTTGCTTCCCCAATTTCCTTATCTTGCCACGGCTGGCCATTTGGTTTTCCTCTGAATCTATGCCGACAAAACAATCATCCTATCAAATGTGCTCCATACAGACAGGCAGCCCATCCACCACAACACCCTTCCCTTTGGCCAAAGGTAATATCTCAAAGAGTGTGTACGGTGGGATGCTACCGAGTCAATACAACAAATAGACCTATCACTAGACCCACGACCATTGTCCCAAACACACTATACGCACTCCCCGCGCTATTGTTTTGCGGACTTGTACTTCCAGGGTTCATCCGATCTGCACCGGAATGCCCGTTACTCGTAGCAAGTACATTAGGATCGATTGTAGCAGTATTCCGAGTTCTCGTCTGAGCTGTGGTAGCGAAGGTCTGCGGCTCCTCGAGCTCTCCGGGCTTGCCTGCATCGAAGAAGACTAATGCAAAGCCGGGAGCGGGAACGGAGACTGAACACGTATTCGAGGCCTTGTCGCATCCCACAGTGACGACGTTGAGGTCCCCACGAAGCCGACCATCAACAGTGAATTGAGTTCCCAAAGTCTGGCCTGCCCAAGTGATGTTATCCCTCGTAGACACCGAATCACTGAGGAGGTATCTAGCCAACRGCKCCCGTTATGGTGAGATTCTCTTCAAAATGCAAGCCACTTACTTCACGGAAACCGCATCGGGTACTTCTGCGCCATTCACATGGATCGTTGCGGTGTATGTGTTCCCACCGCTGGGATCCGTCATGTAGTTGAATAGTGCCACCTTGTCGAGGTTCCCGTTGTCCCAGACGGCATACTGTGGAGTAAGCGGATTTCCCTCGTTCCCCTGCAAGTCAAGAATCTGAGCGTTCTCTGACTTTCCAAAAACTTCAGCAGCAACCAAGACGGAATAATAGACAGCTCCGACAGTCCATTCGTTGAATGACGATTGGTTTGTTGGAGGCGCAGTAAAAGGCTGTTACATGGAGAGTCAGTTGCAAATYACCACGGATGWGCGCGGGCATACATTATAGAAGTTATTCTGGCCACCGACGTGGAGCAACCCGTGCGTGAAGTTGGCATACGCTAACTGAAGACCGTAGTCCAATGCCCACAGTGTTGCACCAAATGAGTCTGAGATACCTGGGAAACCACCGCAAGACGCGGTATTCGTTTCAAACATAATCAAAGGTTTGCCTTCGGATTATATAAATATAAGTAGAACAAGATAGCAGCGAGGTAGCATCACTTACCCATCGCTTGAGCAATTCCTTGTGTATTCAGGTATGGCCCCACCAACCCNTGTCCTGAAGCATGTGTGAGGTAATTCACAAATATGTCTTGAGGAATCTTTGCGTTGGCAGGATTGCCAAAGATTGCTTCGCAGTTATTGTCGGGATAACTGCCATGCACATGTCAGACAGAAACACGAAGACGATGAGTAGAAAATGCAATTACTGTTCAACTGAAATCATTCCTAAACTGCCCGCGTACGCATCTAGAAATCCCGTCTCCCACACCATCTCAGGCGTCCATTGTCCACTGAAAACATCTGCGCCTGCAACGCTAGGTGCGATAAGATTGTTCTTTATAGGAATGTTCTCGTTGACCGCAAGAGCATCTAATAAATCCGCAAACTCGCCGAAGTAATCGTAAGGGCCGTAGAGTCCTGGCTGTCGATTCCCATTACCGGTGTAAAAGTCGGGCTCGTTGCCGGCTTGAAGTCCTTTGAGGTGGTCTCCGAGGATCGCTTCCCCAAGCTCAGCAATTTCTAGACGGAATGGCTGTGTCTGGTTGAAAGGAATACCTTCATCAACTTATCAGTACGAAATGCAGCGTACGAGTGATCGGCATATTACCAAGATACCATCCAACACCGTCTAACAAAGAGCTAATATTTGAAAGCATGTATAGGAAATCAACAGTATAGGTGACCGCTGGGGTTTGGGTCTAGACTCGAAGAAGCATGAGAAGTGCGTAATAGCCAAGAGTTTCGTACTGACTGTGGCAATGGTGTCGATGAGTTCCTTACCCAAAGATTTGTAGTCAGGTATTGTGCCAAGATCGACAAGCTCAGCTTTCTCTTGGGTGTTCCCTCCGCAGCGTATGTTTATCGAGCCAGCGCGCTCGACGATGTTTGACATCAGGTTGAGAAATGGTGGGGGAATAAATGAACTATGTTGATGTGGCGTCAGATAGCTGAAAAACTGGAAGTCAAAATGAAACACACGAATTCTTGCCAACTAAAATATGTTTAGTCGCAGATTGAGAAGTGAACTGATATCTTTTTTTACTCACGGACTTGGGTGACAACTGATAGCTCAATACTAAAGCCCCACATACTGCCGTCTTTGTGGGGTATTGACAATCCCACCATACCTTCAGTGGTTTGGGGCAGTTCCAAAGTAAACTGTGTCGCCGGTGGAGGATCAGGTATAGGTGGTGGGTTCAGTATAGTGAAGTCATAAGCCGCGAGTGTTGTCTGAGCAGGATCTGTCGATGTGGCCGTCTCTGTACCACTTGCTTGCGCGAGTGGAATCTGTCCCAGAACGGTGATCTCTGCTCGCGTTCCGACGAGCAAAGAAAGCAGCAGTAAAGCTCGTGATACCATCGTCGCAAGGTGGTAGTCGAGAAACAAGAGATGGTTGACCGAAATGAGAGGCAGTTGACTTCAAGTTGACTTTCTGCACGGCCTCGCTAAATTTGGAACAGTGGTCCGGATTTAGACCGGTTAATATAGAATGCAAGGAGGACTCGTAGGACCGTTGTCTTGGCACGGCGACTACCTAAGAATCAACTAGGAAAACAGATAATCAGCTTGAATAACATTAAGCAAATAGTGATAAGACCAACCTAGTAGTGGGGCAGAACCACGAGAACAGAACAAAGGCAGAATGAACACCACGGACTATATACTATAAGAGAAGACGGACAGAACGACACGAGGACGTTGATCGGACCTTCTTCATTTCATTGACCAAGCAAAAGCTTCCTTAATCAAGCATCTGCCCTCTGAAACGATAAACAGCAAAGCAGCACACCCAACAGATGCCCTTCGTGAGAATGGACAACGTTATGGAGGTCGATGAGACAGTATGATAGAGGTTCCAAACCACCGATATGCCCAAATCGCGGAACGTACCCGTCTTGGTACCAGATATGCCAAGAGAAAGTGTATAAAAAGATCAATCAAGATCCAGTTGCGTGGCCAAAATCTCCAGCGAAGTGCGTAACAACGCATGGGAGCAAGAACATCTGTTTGAAGCTTTCCCTCAAACCCTTGAATCAAATTTTGAGTATCATCTCCAAGCAGCTACGCTGTAATGCTAAGAAGGTATGAATTATAAAAGATGTCAAAACATAAAATACAGAGTCCTGGTCCATGCGTCCAACTTCCGACGTACCTACCCTCACAATCTATCGCAAGAACGGTAACACAACAGCTAGGGCACCAAGTGCGACAGCCATGGCGCTGATGACAGCGACTGACGCACCGCCTGTGCTCTGACGACTGGTGCTTCCAATCCTCTCCCTGTCCTTGCCACTGTGACCGTTGCTCGTGGCGAGCGCAGCCGCGTCAATGGTCACCGTGTTTTGCGTTTTCGTAACCGCGGTGGTGGCGAAAGTCTGCACTTCAGTCGGTGAAGCCTCATCCCTCGCCGCCGAGTTGAAGAATACCAATGCGAATCCGGGAGCCGGGACTCTGATAGCACAGGTGTTCGCGCCGGTATCACATCCAACAGTAACAATGTTGATGTCATTCTTCAAACGACCGTCGACGCTGAACTTAGGACCAAAAGTCTGACAGAGAATTTTGATCAGTGATTAATCCAACACGTTCAGATAGCAGACAGTATACCTGACCAGCCCAAGTGATGTTATCCTTCGTCGAGACTGAATCGGAGAGTAGGTACCTATACATTGATTGTCAAGAGCTAAATCCGTTCACAGTCCGAACGCACTCACTTCACATAAACTTCGTTGGGGACGGTTCCATCGGTCAGGTGGATTGTAGCTGTATAAGCCATACCGCCAGTGGGGTCTGTCATATAATTGAAGAGGGCAACCTACATCGTAGTCCATCAGCATGCTCCCCTTTTCCTCCCATGGGCGAGCACTTACTTTGTCGAGCTGGCCATCTTTCCAAACACCGTATTGAGGAGTGAACATGCTGCCATCATTTCCATTCAGATCCATGATCTGGTTACCGTCCTGGAGGACCTCCGCAGCGACGAGTGCAGAGTAATAGATAGCGCCAACGGTCCATTCATTGAAAGTCGATTGGTTGGTGGGCGGAGCAGTGAAGGGCTAGGTGGGTCAGGTCAGCCTCCCGTATGTGNAAGATGGAAGGCACTGACATTGTAGTAATTGTTCTGTCCACCAACGTGAAGAAGACCGTGGGTAAAGTTATAGTACGCCATCTGTAGGCCGTAGTCCAAAGCCCAAAGGCTGGCACCGAAACTATCAGAAATACCCGGGAAACCACCACAAGACGCAGTGTTAGTCTCGAACATGACCATCGGCTTGCCTGCAAAGCCAGAAATATTCAAAAATTATATATCATTAGAGCCTGGAGAGGAAAATACCTAGAGCGACRGCAGTGTTAGCAGCAGACTGGTAGGCCGAAGCAAGGATCTGGCCAGAAGTGTGGTTGAGGTAGTCCTGGAAGATTAATTGGGGAATTTTTTGGGTGTTATCACCACCGAACTGGGCGGCACAATTGTTGTCGGGATAACTGTAAAGAACGTCTAGACTTCCAGCGGTTGAAAAAAGACTCTGGGTACGTACTGTTCAACAGAAATCATGTTAAGTCTGTCACCGTGTTGATCCAGGAAACCAGTATCGAAGACCATCTCAGCTGTCCACTTGTCCGAAGTGGCCACAGTACCAGAGATACTCGGCCCAATGAGGTTGTTCTTGGTCAAGATATTTGAGTTTGCGTCCAATGCCTCGATAAGCAAGCCGACTTCGTTGGAGTAATCCTGAGGGGTATATGAGTCGACACGGAGACCATTGCTTGAAAAANGGTGAGTGTGTGGTCTGCAGTTATAAGGTGCAACTTCTCATACCCAAGGTAGAAATCAGGTTCGTTCCCAGCTTGGAGACCCAAGAGTCCATCCCCCATGATATTCTCGNCGAGCTCAGCAATCTGGAGTCGGAAGGGGTCGGTTTGATTGAATGGTATGCCAAGATACCATCCAAGCTCTGGGAGCAGGGAAGTGATATTTGACAACATGTAGAACCAATCAACGACATAGGTCACGGCTGGAGTTTTCGTCTATCGCATGGCTCAGTCATATCCAAGAAAACAGAAACAAGAATAGCCCACCGTAGCGGAACTGTCGATCTGTTCTTTTCCAAGCGACCGCCCATTTCCATCCTCTATGACATCAACTAGTTCTGCCCTCTCCTGGGTATTTCCTCCGCAACGGATACCAAGCTTCCCTGACCTCTCGATAATATTCGACATAAGATTCAAGAAGGGAACATTCAGATGGGTCCTAAGAACGTTGGTCAGGAACCGGTTGAAGTTTAGCGTCAACAAACGTACGAATTTCGACCGACTAGACATGATAATCTCAGTATGTTATTCCAAAGATAGAGTGTAGATAATGAACTTACGAATTTGCGTCAGTACGGACATTTCAATACTGAATCCCCAGAAAGCACCGTCTTGGTGGACGATGGAGAGGCCGACGACGTTGGCGCTGCTGCCAGCGATGTCGAGAGTGAACTGAGTACTTGGTGCAGGGTCTGGAATCGCCGGGGGGTCTAAAAGGGTGTCATTGTAGGCAGCAAGTGTCGTTGTAGCTGGATCCGCAGCTAGTGTCGTTGTAGTCGCGACAGTTACAAGAGAGCCGGATAATGTCGCTTGCGCTAGGGGAACCTGGCCCAGGACAGTAATCTCAGCACGGACAGCAGAAACTACAAGACATAATGCAGAAAGAGCGACTGGGAGGTTCAGCACCATTGCTGGATCCTGGCGGGAAAAGGGAATGATGGTGGTAAACTTATAAGGAACAAGCCAAAATGAAAACGTCGTCAAGCTGATTTGTTAAGCCAAGACGCCGAGCATCACCGCCTCAATATCAACGGTCACATCGCCAGCTTAATGCCTTGCAGTTGTTCTACATTGCACTGTAAGATTATATTCGAATTTACTTTGTAAATTATAAGAGAACATTGGAGTTTCTAGATATCATGCCTCCTTATGCAGCGTGCCTTGTGATGTCATAGTCTCAAAGAGCGGCATTGATCTCTGAGAGCAACTGAGGGTTCTACATACAAAATAACTGAACTTGCCTTTGAACCCAAGGAACCAATATTCGTATCTTGAGCAAGAAGCCAGTCAGATGAAACCAGGCAGAGGGCGCCATATCTTGGAACAACTGAAATTTGAAGGTAGGTATCCACGTATGAGATAGGTATGGGTGTGGGTAGACATGTAAAGACGGTGCTCAGGGAGGAAGCGTAAAACGACGGTAGGTTTCTACCAAACCGATTTGAGGAAGTGGAACTTCACACCCGCCCGCCGAATTTCCACTCCGATCTCTTCTTCCAGTTCAGACTTATCCTGCTTATAGATCGTCCTCAATGCTACTTCTTGCAGCTTTCTGACAACAACCCCTTCAGAAATGGAATAGGATCGGGACCTAAGAAATTCTGCGAGTGTTCGCGGACATTCTCCATGGGATTGATAATCGAATGAAATCCTCTTGAGTTTCGGACAAAGGACGTCGCAACCTTGCCGAGCGACTAATGCATCGAGGGCGAGTGAATCAAGGGTGGGATACACACCCGCGTCACCTTCTTCATCGATGAGTTCTAGCCCCCGCGGCTCCCAAGCCTGTAAGGACTGCAGGTGTGGGCAGTGTCGAAGCAGATTTGCACTAACGATAACACCCTCCAAAACCATCGTCGCGACGGAACAAGAGGATACAGACAAGAGATGACACAGCGAGTCGACGACGTTCGGAGCATTAACAGTGCAGCGCAAAATGAGATGACGGAGTTTGGGAAGCACGAGAGCTCGGAGGATATCAGCGGCGTCAGGGCTAGAGGAGTATCCTTCCTCACGGCAAATCTGAAGTGTCTCGAGGGATGGTATCTCAAAAGATTTGTGGGCATTTGCTCCCTCTGGGACCATAATCCAAGTCATCTTTCCAGTTGTCAATTTGAGAGTTTTGAGTGAAGAGGTTTCGCGAAGTATGTCCAAGAGGTTGCCTAAGTCTCCATCGAACGTGAGAGCCAAGGTCACAAGCTGTGAATAGGGGATGACTGGGAGAGCAATTGGACTAAACCGGCGGATACTGACAGCGCTGAGAGAAGGACTAGAACATAGAAAGGGAAGATTGATCATCCACTCCATTGGCTGGCGTTCGACTTGCGCAGGACACAAATCACCCTTGCCTTCGATGATATCCAAAAGCTCTAGAGCAGGGGCCGAACGAACGTGTCTAAGACCATGTAGATGGGAGGGTGCGAGAGCTAGACGTAGGATTTTGCATCGCTGAATATGAGGAGAGAGGTGATGCAGTAGCTGGCTGATATCGTACTCATCCTCGGTGCTGTTGCCTTGGGGATGTAGAGAGCTGATGAATTCAACGTAAAGAGGTACTCGATTGGATCTTTTAAGCCATATTGGAAGAGCGTTCATGAATTTATCAATAGTTTCGTGACTGATATACGGAAGAGAGATGGTACACCAGAGTCGGGGACAGGATATCGCAAGTTGCCTCCAGTGAGAAGAAACATGAGATAGGATTACTGGCATAGATTTACGCGAGATGATATCGAAATGAGAAGGGTGCGCCCCATAGGGAGGTAGGGTTAGAAGGAAGATTTCTTGTAGAAGTTCGACGGGGAGTGTGTTGATGTCGGAAGTGAAAGAGAACGCCCGTTCTGACAAGTGATTTCCTTCAGATTTTGAGCATCCGCTGGTATTCCAGATCGCAGGCAAAGTCCATCGAGCCATAGATGCAAGGGTATCACGGGGAGATGGAGGAAAGAGGAAGAGAAGGATAACAGTTACTCGGGGTTGCAAACTGAGGGGCATTCGTGTTCTCAGCCTGAGACTGTATAATACTTGTATTGAACATATCGGTAGGTCAGGACTTTGTTAGTCCTCCATAGGTTGTGAAACACTTGCAATAGACCATCAGGTTATTATAAAAATATCTAACTATGTATTACAGGCTGTATTGATGAAAAAAGTGCTTTTGGTTAGCTCATCCATAAAGATGAACGTAAGCCTAGAACCCACGACAAGGGAGCACCCAGGGCTGTCTCACTCAGAGACAGCCCCTCTTCTAGGGGACGAGGTAGACAGGAAGTCACCCGCCAAGCACAGAAGGTATGCTTAGAGTCAACTGCCCTACAGAGCGGAGACTCGGTGGTTGGAATTATTCAGACAGGGCCCGAAGGCCCGTGCCCCTCCCAACACCACGAACATGGAGTGGAGACTGCGGCATGACCTGCAGGAAACCAGTGGGCAGGACAGACGACTGGATGACGGAGATCATCCAGCGCCGGAGGTACTAGAAGGAGAAGGGAATATAGATGTCAGCATCATCGAAGGCATATAGTGTGATGAAACGTACCAGTAAATATTCAGGCCCAGTGAAGGAGTTCACTGGGCCACGCAACGCCGCAGAGCAGCGTCGATGTGCAGGAGTACACAAGCTGAAGGGAAAGAGTGAGTAAGTAAGGAAGTTGGGTTCGAAGAAATAGGGTCTTACCTCGATTGTCCCGCTGCCACACAATCCTCTGGAGCGAGGCAGGGTGGGTGGTGGTCGGGGGACAAGAGTTCTGGATCGTCAATAATCCTCCGCGGCTGGTTCTTATATCCTTCAATGTGGCTGTGTCGATTACGCCACCTGAGACAGACGATAGGGTCTACTTCCTCGTCCCGGAGGTATACCCACCGAGGCAGCATAGCCCTCTCATTAGATGGATAAGTGAGCCAGCCCAGTCCTACTTCGATCACATTGGAATTGTTTCCCATGTTTGAGCGAAGATCTGAATCCCATTGGAATTTCGTAGGGTTTTGGAATGTGGTTGGGAACATAGAACACGCGCTTTGATATGTCCTAAGAACCTGGTTTCCCAAGAACCAGGCAATAAGATCTTGTTCTCCGAGGTTAACGATGGTTGAGATGGCGAGAGTGGGAGACTCACAGTTGTTACTCCTAAACTCTCACATGACCGTGTAAATCCATTCCCTTGTCTTTTCGACACCTTTTTTAACATGAACCAGAGCGATCAAAGGTATGTATTCCGAAATCTCAAAGCCACATTCTTCGGTGTACGAATTCCCAATACAACCATATTGAGGAAAAGTTCTCTATCAAAGTACTTCCACACGTTCCCCAACTAAGCACCCTCTGCCATGCAATATCGCTCAATGAGCGGAGAGTCCGGCGGTTAATGCCTCGTAGTCAGTTACGCCGACATTCCTGAGTGTGCTTGCACTGGAGTACTATTTCCGTAAGTTCAGTGACTGCTTATATCGCATTGGGGTCGACGAGGGCACTATCGCGTCCTTTACACCCTTAACCTTCGAATTCATCTTTTCGGCTCTTGTTGTCTTGTGGATCAACGAAGCCCCCGATTTATAGTGTACGATGACATGGCCAAGAATTTGAATCGATCACGGYGCAACTTGTTCTCGACGACCAGCAAGTGGAAAAATATGGCCCCTTCATGACCGAAACAGAATCGATTGACGGAAAAGGCTCCCTGCCGGTGGATCAACGAACGGAGCGTCGACTCCGTCAGGTTTTGTCAATGGCAGTAGCACAAATACCCCGATAACCAGCCAGAGCGCTGCTACTAGTCAAGAAGACTTGATTTCGATGGCAAAACTTAGTCTTGCAAAAGACAGGTGCGTCGATGTATCTAAGGTGATACTTTTTCTTTCTAATCTCAATTTCTTGATCTTTCTAGGAGTGCTGCTGTCGTACTGGTTTTCAATGTGAAAAGTTGTGATATCAAGATCGACCAGTATACGCTCTCTTTCCATGGACGGCTGCTTATTGAAGGGGCCGACATCTCTCGCAATTACGGTCAGCTGTATTGCCGCCCGGTGAAAACGGCTCTGGAATCTCGTTCTCAAGGCTTTATGGATTCTGTTTGCATGAACATTATGGATCTCATTTCAAAGAAGGTATTGATCTACGCCTGTCAAGACCAAGCAGGAGAACGACGAATGCCTATGAGAAGCAACAGGATGAAGTTCACACACCAACAAGTAAGAAAACGAGTTTGACTCGGGATATTTCTTGAGCTAATTGTGTTGTAGATTCATCGCTTCCGCTAGTACATATGCCAATCTCGCCCTCCAAAAGATGGACGCCGCTGGTCAGATCGAGAAGGTTCGGGTGAAGAAAGCCCTTCGGTGCGGTATTGTTTCCCTGGCCATCTATGCACAACAGTTAAGTCAACGTGCTGGCTTTATCTCTGCACAAATTCCCAATGTTAGATATATCGAAAGACAGTTCTGCGTACACACTATTTCTTTCACTTTACGCAGCATTACTCGTGTTGATCAACCACGCACTTGCTTCTTGTCCTTCCCCTGCCGTCCCAATTCCGTAGATTCAGTAAGGGTTGTGGCGGTCGGATCGGACTGCAACGTATCATCAACTGCTTGAATTCTATGTCTTTTAGCCTCCCGGTTCTTTGTGTCGGTTTAGTTCTGGTTGCATCGCCTCAGTTCAGGAAGCCTCAGAATGAATGGCTACGTTCGGAAGCATCTTTCTGTCACCATAGCTGGGGAACACGGAATCAGAATACTGTATACTGAAAAGGATCCTCGCTGCATAGTTAAAATGTTCTGTATATTCCAGAGGGATCATGTATATTATAGAGGGATCGAGTGTTTCTATCACAGAGAGGGGCTACTGGTAAAGACCCTATCGTTTGTCTCAGGTGGCGTAATCGACACAGCCACATTGAAGGATATAAGAACCAGCCGCGGAGGATTCTTGACGATCCAGAACTCTTGYCCCCCGACCACCACCCACCCTGCCTCGCTCCAGAGGATTGTGTGGCAGCGGGACAATCGAGGTAAGACCCTATTTCTTTAAACCCAACTTCCTTACTTACTCACTCTTTCCCTTCAGCTTGTGTACTCCTGCACATCGACGCTGCTCTACGGCGTTGCGTGGCCCAGTGAACTCCTTCACTGGGCCTGAATATTTACTGGTACGTTTCATCACACTATATGCCTTCGACGATGCTGACATCTATATTCTCTTCTCCTTCTAGTACCTCCGGCGCTGGATGATCTCCGTCATCCAGTCGTCTGTCCTGCCCACTGGTTTCCTGCAGGCTATACGCCGCAGTCTCCGTGCCATGTTCGTGGTGTCGGGAGGGGCACGGGCCTTCGGGCCCTGTCTGAATAATTCCAACCACCGAGTCTCCGCTCTGTGGGGCAGTTGAAGTTTAGCATACTCCTGTGCTCGGCGGGTGACTTCCTGTCTACCTCGTCCCCTAGAAGAGGGGCTGTCTCTGAGTGAGACAGTCCTGGGTGCTCCCTTGTCGCGGGTTCTAGGCTTACGTTCATCGCAAGATGGACTAACCAAAAGCACTTCTTTAGTTTACATCTCTGTATTGTATCCAATATTATTATATCTTCACCCTAAGGTTCATCGCCCAACAAAAAGCCTGGTGTTATCTAGCCCCGAAAGGACTTACTGAGCAGAATCTGTATAGTATGGAATAATAGTAGGAGCGAAACCTGTGGGGTCATGGTAGACACAAATTCGTCTGAATAGGTAGGAGTCGTGTAGTGACCGTGACGAAGGGGTAGCAGTATCATTCATTGAAGAAAATACTTCCTTCATTTCCTCCCTCTCTCCCTTGGGATATAGTTTGTGCATTCCTGCGCGTTGGGACCAACCCGTTCGTGGCACAGAGAGTAAACGTGTAGAGCTCCCAACCACTCCTCCCCTCCATAAACTCGCTTCAGCTTATTGAATCCCGCACAGTCCCTGTTTCCTTGTCCACAAGGGGAACCGGGGCGTTGTTCTCGCTACAGCATTCATGGTTGTGGACGTTGTGCCCACACCAGCAGCAACAAGTCCGATATGGAATTGTTCGTCTTGCCGCGAGGATCACCCCTCCAAGGAGCATTGCGATCTCTCCACTCCCACCTATTCATTGTGCCAGTGGTTGGGAGCAGCCTCCTATTGTCTTTCCCATGCAAAGGGGAAGTGAGCAATGCATCGTCACTGAGGGTAGGGTTTAATCCATGCGATTTTGCAGAACTCTGGAAGAGTTAGCATTGACGAAGCCCGATGAATTGTTCAAAGAAGGAGCCGGAGATCGAGGAGGAGGAACCATGGAAGTGACTCGTTCCTTTAGACTGGTAGTATCAGTGGCAGGTCCATCATCGGTTGCAGAGTATGGTCATAGTTCCTTTCTAGCGGCGCCGCCCAGTGGGTGTAATCACTTGCTGCAGTTGCCGGGCAAGTCGTCGGGGTTTGATAGGACAAAAATGTGTTGCTAAATAATTGTTTTCGCGCGAAAGACAGCTATACGGGGCCAACAGCCACAGTAACACTGACGGATGAGCAGAGAAAGGCCGTTCCCAGAAACCTAGGTTTGGGAAGCAAATGTTAGTTGTTGAGTCAAAGTTCCTGGGGTGCACCGCAATTTTTGGTCGTTTGAACGCCAACATGAGTCGAGTTGGTCGTAGTCTGGCATCTGTAACCATACCTTTCGTTGAAAAGTCAGGAGGATGTGCCAGTCGAATCCCACATTGTGAAAATACTTCCCAAGACCACTGGAGTTGACGCGACTGCGAGTTCCCACAAATCAGAAAGGCTCATTGTCTGGACACGGTGAGAGATAGACCGACGTTGAAGAAGATGATGGCGTGCCACGTATCATAACTAATTGAGGAATGTCCGTTACATGGGTAACACAGAGTTGCTGCTTGGCCGGGGACAGAGTCGCGAATTCCATCTCGTGGGTTGTCGGAGGAGTCCGAGAGGATGTAAAGGCACAAAAGAATCGAACATCGCCTTCCACAGAAATAGTGACCTGATGAAGGACCAAATGATTAGAACTTCGGTTCAGACCTAGCAGGTATACAGTATACTTACGAGCTCACCGGTACATTGAACATCCAATTAACCTTGATCGGGAATCATTCTGAGCAGAAGATTTCAGTCCATAGATTCCAGACTTATGGCCGGGGATATCATAGGTTGCAATCCAAAATTCTCTGGTGAACGCCTTTCTTCGTAAAGACGCATCGCGATCAACTTGTAGTAGGTGAATATCCAATGTTTTCTTGGACCTACAGGTTGTTTGTATACACCTGTCAAATCATAACACGCACAGGATACTGTAATGAGGGAACCGACGAAAGACCTGAAGACGGCAAGCAGATACTAATAGTATTTAGTAGCAAAGCAGTTTGCGGTCATGTGCACAACAATATCGGGTTTACTTTAAATTCTGAGCGGACCGGGGTTTACGGCGAATTGCTCTGTCTACTTCATGAACTATTGGGATTGTAAAAGATCTATCTTCCATGGAATATATTGATGCAGACGACGTCTAATTGGCCTCGTCTATTCTCATCCTGCTTGCCATTCTTGTTTTAATGAATGAGAGATCTACTACCCATGAGATGTTATCTGTTGTGATCCTGTTATTATACATAATTCCACTTGCCTAAAGATGGAACTCAACAATCTCCATTATCCGTATATTACGAGGGAGCAACAGCTCTGCACACTGTGTGGACGAGGAAGTAGACCCTATCGTCTGTCTCAGGTGGCGTAATTAGCACAGCCACATTGAAGGATATAAGAACCAGCCACGGAGGATTATTGAGAATTCAGAACTCTTGCCCCCCGACCACCACCCACCCTGCCTCGCTCCAGAGGATTGTGTGGCAGCGGGACAATCGAGGTAAGACCTTATTTCTTCAAACACAACTTCCTTACTTAATCACTCTTTCTATTGCCTTTCTCTTTTCCCAACCTGGGGTNGTTGTATAACTACTGATCTTTTCCTTTCCTCTTCTTTATATATACTCTTGTTCTGTCACATTAATTCGTTGAACAGCACTATCTATTTACCTACTATAACTCTTAGAAATCATATAACATCATATCTATTTCTCTCTGTGTTTTGATAGACCTTTAACTACCCTTGGGTATCTTGAGGTTGAATTGGGAATATGCTCTATTTTCAAGGTTACTCAAGGATGATTAAGGACTGCAGATAATTTTGAGGTTACTCAAGGTCAGTGGAGGACTATCTAGGATCACCTTGGTCTCCAGTGAAGACCATAGGAAACCTGGGGAAACCTCTGATTTAGGCCAAATCCTAGGTGTTCCTAGGCCTAGGACCTATTTCCTGATGTAGTAGATATTAATAGGTGGAAAGGTACGGATTAGAAGCGATAAATATGACCGAGACCATGATCAGTGTAATATCAACAAGAGTTAACTTGAAGGGCTTTAAAAAGTCTACGTCAAGTCAATGAAAGCACCATGAATCGCTGCTTGAGAACTTTGAAGTTCTTCGCGTTTAACCCTCTTAGCACTGTTGCCCTGAAATAGATCTAAATACGAGACGGTAAGGTGAAATAGTGAAACACGGTACCTTCCGTTTAGCTGCATTTCTGCCGCCATCTGAATCCCTATCGGAGTCACTGTCGCTAAGTTCTAGGTCAACAGCACGACGTTTCTGCGATGAAAATGAATTCGCGTAGTTTGAGGTGATCGTAGATGTCAATATACCTTGATAGGAGGATCCTGAGCTTCCTTCTTAACTTTCTCTTTCTTCGGACGTTTCGTTACGGGGGTCTCGACGATCTCAATATCTGAGTCCGAGTCAACCCCAGGCCTGGCTAGTTTTGCGGCGGGTTTAGGCTTGGAGGCTTGAGGAAGCGGTGGTGCGATTCCATTGGCACGAAGCATATCTGCACGCGAGTTCATATATGATTGATATGCGGACTGGTAGATATTTATGTGACGAACCTATGGGTCTGTATCTGAAGATGAACTTAATGGGATCCCNTCGTTCGAACGTTTTTACAGGNTTCCCACGAGCTTGAGCGACAGGAGCACCAAAGCTTACAGACAAGGTCCGTGAGTAGGAGAAACACAATACGGCAGATGCTAAACACACACCTAACTTGATGGTCGACTGCTTTCTTCGAACGTTCATTAAATTTCTCTTTCGTCGGGGGCGCTGTAAATTTACTAGTAGCGTAGCCCGCGATTTCGCAACGTTTGATAGATATGACTATCTCTCCAACGCCGGTGCCGTCCCCTGAAGCCATCTGGTCCTCATCATCTGCGAATAATTTGGACGTTCAGTCAAGTTCCATAACTCAAAAACTTTCACGCACCTGTGACCTCTAGTTTAGAGAATATAAAAGGAGTTATTTCTTGGGGCGATATAGGATATCCTGCAACTCTGGAGATATGTCCTACATGTGCAGGTAGATGTATAGCCCTTCCATCGCAGTATTTTCCATCTATGAAGACTCTTCCGGTGATGGGAGTGAGCAGCCTAGAGTCCTTCCAACAGACTTCAAATTTCTATAATCAAATTGAAACTGTTAGAGAAGCATGGCCAATGAAAATCAAAAGAGCTTCGCACCTTCCCTATCTCCGACGGAATCCAACAAGATATCTCAGCCAAAGCGCCAGGGACATTATCCTTGGTTGTGACTTGAAATTCAGCGGCTTCGGTCCCTTCAACTTCCACCCATGCGGTAAACTCGGAATATTGTAGCATGTAGATCCTATTCTGTGATCGTAGTGTAAAAGGCAAATTGGAGGTGAGGGGTTAAAGACAAAATATGTGTGACATGGTCAAGTGACGTGACGCGTCGCGGATCTTCCTGGTGACCGTTGCGTACCGGGAAATTGCTCCTTACGCCTTGCCACGATTACTTGCTATCGAATAGTTCTGCTTAGATGCTGCGACACGCAGAGTTTACGGCCTGGATAAATGTTGAAGGCGTAGAAGCCACTGAATATCAGATAGTGGCCAAAGAAAATGTCCCTGGCGCTTTGGCTGAGATTTCTTGTTGGATTCCGTCGGAAGTCGGGAAAGTGAGTCTGCGTGTTTTGTGTTCTCAAAGTCAGGGGTTAACATACACTATATAAGGGATTTGAAGTATGCTGGAAAGATTCTTTAATACGCGCTGCCATTGTTGGCAGAGTATACATAGACGGTGAATTCTGCGACGGCAGAGTAACCCGCCGACCCAAGCAAGCCAATGTTCCGTGCAAGGTCGAGGGATTCCCTATATCTCCAACTACCATCAAGCCTTTCGTATTCTCACATCTAGAAGTCACAGGTTTGAACCTCAGAACTGTATGTCAGTGCATATATGACCGATAACCCTCACCAACCTAGATGAAGAAATCCCCATGGGTTCCTTGAACGGAGAAGGGAATAATGTTGGAGAGATCAGGCTAACTCTCCAGCCATCGAATGTTACCCAGAAAAAGACTACTCATGGATATGGACCGGCTCCCACCCAACAAAAATTCAATGAACGGTCCAAAAAAGCTGTAGATCATCAAGTTACGTGCGTAAGAGCATAGAATTGGGCCAATTGTTCCTTCGTTGATCATTCAGGATAATTAGATATGGAGAACCGGTGACGAGGCGGAAGACCAACAGAGTAAAGACGGTGGCTAGAGGGGATCCTATCAAATTCATCTTCAGATATAGACCGATTGGTATGTGGTTGTATTCATTCAAAGCTAGCATTGGCTTATACGAATGTATCATTTTAATAGATATGCTTCGCGCCAATGGCATTGCTCCACCACTCGCTTCCTCTTCAAAACTGCCGTCGTCGATGGCGACTCTAGACTCTGATTCTGAGATCGAGTTTGTTGAGAACCTATCGACGGTGAAGAAGGAGAAAGTAAAGAAAGAAGCGAGAGATATGAACATCAAGGTTGATAATCCTCTTTCATATGAGCTCATGTACTAACTAAGAAGCTGCAGAAACGTCGAGTAGCTGATGTAGAGATACTGGACAGTGATTCCGATCGAGACTCGGACGGAGAAGGTCGACAGGGAGGTCACCGGAAGGTGCATCCTTTAACCTCAGTTTTTCGCTTTGTGTTTACTATTAACTAATCTCTCTACCTTAGAAAAAAAACACGAAGAAGGTAAAACGTGAAGAAATACAGAGCTCACAAGCTGCGATACACGGTGCATTTATTGATTTGACATAGGCACCTGTTACAAGCCGCCGTCGGAGGGGGGNCTACTCCAAACCAAGCGTGTTGTAACTTATTCGTATTCTATATCTTGAGTAATATTTTCTGTTCTCTCTGCATACCGTTGTGTATTTCATTGTTCTATCGTTGTCTGACATGTCTACAAAATATAAAGTGTGACGTTAGGTCAGGTGATGTGACAGATGGCGTTCAACGAGAAGGCGCTATGCCATAGATCGACCAGAACTTCCAACGAATGGCTCTAACTGTAAAATATTATCCATACCGACTATTCATAGCATGGTATCGATTTAAAACTGGCACACTCATAGAGCGCCACGGTGGCGATGTCTGCTGACAAACGTGGCCCAGAGCGGACCGATTTTCAATGATTTTGAATTACTCTATTTCTCCTTCTCCTTGTCAGCGACGGCAGTGATAATTCGCAGGTCACTGCTGGGTCTTCTTCATGRCGGCTAATCCTACTGTCCAAGACTCGCAGGGAGACATAGTCAGTTTATGGGCGGAATCTTAGAAGCTCAGAAGGAGTTAATTACGGACCTTCATAGATCATGGCCGAAAATGAATCAATTGATTTTAGCAACACTAACTCGGTGTGTAGTTTACTGAACTATTTCACCTCAAGTATGCTAATTGAAGACGAAGACCTCAGGGGAACCCCATATCTCTCCGAAACCAGTGATAGAGGATGATTACGATCCCGAAACTGCCTTTTCACCTCTGGTCCCACTGAATCAGACTACGGACGACCATTCTCTGGAAAGGATATCTCCGCATTGTGTCCCCAGCAGTGCTGGCTCCCAACTCATTCCCCATCAGGTGTGCAACTGTAGTTCCCACTCTCAAATCTGCCATAGCATTAACAGTTACTATAGGCTCCTAACAGAAGTCCACCACCAGAAGATTTAATGCTCGTGAGTACTTTGTTTCATAACGGGAATGCTCCCGGACGCACAGTGCTTTCGCTACGGCGAAGCAATATCACACGATCTAGAGGAGACGAGCAGGGAGCTGTCGTATATTTGTCTCTTTCTCTAATGTTGATGACCTTTATAGAGATATCCAAACAACATATCGTCTCCATCTCACATCTCTAGTGAACCTTTCATTGGATCGCTATTCACCCCAGAATCCTCCCCACGCCCTAACTCTAGGTCATCGACAGTGGAGGTCGAGACTTTCGTTAGAGAGCGACCGAAGCCCCGTCCTTACGTCCTCGTTCCACCTTTCCCACCACACCTCACTAAATTGGATTTCCCACCCATGTGCCCAGTCAGAAAGAAGAGGAAACGAATGGACAGCGAGCGACAGGAAGAGTTTGGGGAAAGTATGAGTAGAGAGATGGGGAGAGCATTCAGGAATAATGCCCAGGTTGGAACGGTGTTGGATTGGGACTGCCCGGCGGGACAGGAGCAGCAAAAGGAAATGGGTGAAGGTGACCCTCGCTCATCATCGCCGGATATCCCACTGAGGGACCTTGTCCGGCCCTCGAACCAAATCCCTTCGACACTTTCGAAAAGGGTATCCGTAGAGCCGCCTCCGCCACTATTCGACTTGTTATCCCTCAAGAAGACATGGTTTCCTCATACAAACACTCACCATGTCATTGAGGGCTTGAAGACGAAGGGGATGATCCGTAGTGCGGTTGAAATCCCCCTTGGCGTTGAGACTCGTCGCTGTCTTGGTCGTTTGGATTTCAGAGACGACACGCCCGAACTGGAGGAGGAGTTCTATTCTTGGAGAGTTGAGAGACGAGAGAATGTTCCAGGAGTTGGAAAGCTACGGGAACAGGTTAGACGAGAGGAGGAAGCAGTTCAGGTCTCTACGACGGAGAAAATGGACGAAACAGCTCCTCCAGCACGGAAGAGAAGGTTCCCTCCGAGGACGCATATCTTCAAGAATTTCTGTCCGAAGTCTGCATCTCAGCGCCAACGTCAAGCATCCACGTCGAGGCCTTCTGTCACCTCTCCGCCAGCAACGTCACCAGAGATCCATAGGGCACCCTCCACAAGTGGTGTCATCGCTGTACCAATATCTCCCTCTTTGTTGCCTTCAACGCAAAGTAACATTAACAAGCAACCCTCTGCCCAGGCCACCTCGTCTAGATCAATGCTGTCATTATTGCCCTCTCCCGAGGTGATGGCGAACAGGGAGGAGACAGTATCATTGCCGCCGATTGCCGCTAAGCCTGCGCCTTTGGAGCGACAGTCAATGTCCGAGACAGCTCGAGGCAAGCAGCGGGCCGTAGAAGAGATGGACCAGGAGGACAACTCCTTCCAGATCCCACTGGAAGAGGGTAGAAATGAACAGCGCCCAAAGTTAATAATCAAATTCAAAATCCCAGCGGGTTGGACACCAAAGAGATACGATACACCGTTGGACGATGATGATACCTCTGATAGTGATTGTGGCAGCACATACACAAGCCAAAAGGTCAGAAATTTCAAAGATGACTTCGAACAGGAACCTTCGAGTTTGAAGAAAACTAAGAGAACAAAACCCAGACCCCGAACTGGTGGAAAAAAGGCGTCTCACCCCCGTCCTTCACCACCCCGGCGGTCTACTCAAACGACGAGCCTTCCACCAGAGCCCGATTGCGACATCCTCTCTGATGTCTCGTCTCTTTCCAACACCTCCTCATCGACTCTACGTACGCCTTCCCCCTCCCCTCCCCCTCAGATTACAGACAAAGTCGGTCCTCCTCGACGAAAACGAGTTATCTGGCCGACCGACTCAAATCTGAATGAGTATACCTGTCACCAGTGCCGCAATCCAAGCCAACGCGTATACATGCAATGCTGGAAGTGCCCGAAGAAGTATTGTGTCAAGTGTTGTTATACTTGGTGCGTCATTCCTCTCTTTGACTGCAAATGGTAGCTAATGGATAGCGACCCCAAAAGGTATCGCACCCTCCTCCTCAAGTTCGCTCCAGAGGCCGAATTCGAGTGTCCCGCATGTAATGACATGTGCACATGCACGGTGTGTGTGCCTAAAAGAGGCGAGAAGTATACTTCGAAAACGTTTACCGGCACGGTGCCCACTTTGAAGTCTCTTCTACCTAGGAAGAGACATATCAACAGGGTTTTCGAGAAAGTGCCAGAGGTGAAGGGCGAGCATCACCACTGGGGCACTTTCTATAGCGTTGAATTTGCTGAGAAGATGGGGGAAGCCTTTTTCGGAGATGACGGGCCAGACACCGCCGTTGTCCTAAAGAGTTTTGCGAAGGGTACGGGTGAAGGGATGTCAATGGAGGTGTCGACGGAGGCACCAGCGTTTGAGAAGAACAGCGCCCTCCCACCTGGACAATTCTCCGAGCTAGTTCAGCGCGGTCCGTCCCCTACGTGGGATGAGGAGATGCTTGCGCTCTGTGCTCCTGATATAGCCACAACTTCAGGTCTATCCCCTGTCGTTGACCAGCGTCTTTTCTCCATCATGGTAGAACAATTTGCTAACATCTTCCACCTCTCTCTGCCCGTCGAGCTTGAATCTCTGGATGGCATAGGCCAAAATGTACACTTCCAGTGCTGCATTTGTAGGATGTTTTCCCGGAAAAATGTTGTTGATATCGTAGGGTGGCGAGCCTGTGTAGGTATTTACTTTCTTTTTTCCGACGTCTATACTAACACAACTCTACGTGTCCTTCAGATTAGCCATTATGATAAGGCTGAGCATGCACGGGATGCCCCGACACCCTGGTTTCGTGTTATGTCTCCGTCTCCGTTTCCCGGATATTTAGACCCTGTTCTGGCTACAGAAAGCGCCCACGCCGGACTCTCTATGGAAAACAGGATTTCAAGCATCCCTAATGCTTCTGATCTTTCGAAGGCTCCCGAAAGTCAGTCAGAGGACATGACCTATCTGCGTGGCAATGATGGTTTGACGGCCCCATAAGATATGAACACTGGTGTCTCTCCTCTCCTTACAGTGCATTATTTTCAAAACTATCCGATGGTTATTGCTTTCATATACGCCTTGCGCCCATTTCGAAATTTTGACTACTAGTTACCGTGCCCACAACTTAGGGATCTTTGATTACAATAAACGGGGAAGCTATATAATACTCATAGTTTCGAGTGTTCCTTAGATAACGCCAGCCCTCGCACGAGAATGGGTCGAATCGCGTCCTGGATCGTGCGTGATTAATACTGTGGCTAGCAAATAGCAATTACACTTTGACAAACCTTGTATGCCTCTGTTACGTCAGCACGATTCAAAGGTTCCCCTTTGGCCCGTTCCCACAGTTCTTCATACACTCGACCATCGCTTCTTCCAAGAGCACTGAATGGATCATCTGAGTAATCCCACCGTTACAACTTCGACGAAAACGCACCTGTCGAGTTCCCAGTCGCTGAAACCAAATGCATCCGTAAGTCCAATACTATTGGGTAGTATGGAGACACAAGCATCCACGATGGCTAATCGAAGGCTGCGAGTGGGATCTCGCGGTCCTGCATCTCGAATATCAGTCTCTGGGAAGCGAAGCAACCCAAAACTCAAAAAGTCAGTAAGAGCTGCTTCGATGCTTGAAAGTAGGTACTAAAAGAATCGGAATGAGTCCATATACGTGCCTTCGTCACATACAAGTTGAATCCTACCAATCTGTAGAGAAGCCTCACGGCATCGGCTTCCTTTGTCTCAGGGAGAGCGGATTTCATTTTCTCAAGGTTATCATCGATCTTGGACGCGACAAAGGCCTCTGTGACGGCCTTGGACACTCTTTGGTAGAGACTGGCGTCGGTATTTCCAACTCGGATCGATTGTGCTACTTCATTTATCAACAGGGCTGCACGCCACTCAAGTAACAAAATGAGCGTTGGGATATCGTTCCACGAGGTTTTGTTTAGTAACGGTGGTTCTTGTCCTGGAGTGAGCAGCAACCTGAGAAACTTCGATGTAGACGTCAAATTGGCTGGTCCTGAAGGGCCAAAGCTTCCACTGTAGGTCTTCAACGCTGCACGAACCACCTGTTGGTCGAGGACGAAGTTCTCTCCTTCGTATGTCGCGCTGGNTAGATAATCAGCGTACAGCTTGCCGAGCCCCGAGAACGCGCTATATCCATGGCCTCCCATGGAACGGCGGGCAGTTTCCAGATCAGCAATGGCAGCGGTAGTGACGAGAGACTTCAGGCCACTTGTTGCCGCATGCAGTTCACTTAGGAGTGAAGTATCGCCATCTGCGAGTCGTCGAGCCATTTCGTTGAATGAATCCGTCTGTGATAAGTAGATTAGGAAAGGATAAACCAATGATAAGTCGATTGATCACCAAGTCTCTCCCAAGTTGGATAAAAACGTAGGCTCGGGAAAGAATTGGGAAGAGACGGCAGTACAGTGTTGGATGTGTTATGATTTGCACTTCAAGTCCATTTTCGTCTCGCCCCCCTTGTCGCCGAATAGTGGCATAACGGATAGCGACTGTTGAGGCTTTCGCACACATCATACCAGCGGCGGTCACCATACTGAAGCCACCGTGTCAGCTATCATATCGAGAAGGATAACTCTACTGACCCGGAGCGTATGTATAACATCTTGTGGATGACCAAAGTTAGGAACTTTTCTAATATGGCAACGAGCTCGTTAAACATACCCCACCGTAGCTGATTTTAGCATGCGGAGGACTGGTATATTGGCCATCCTTGGAGACTTGGGAGTATCGTGCGAGCATATTCTCTCTCGGGATCCGTAGGTGGTCAAATCTTGCATATCCATTGTCAGTGGATGCATAGCCGCCTAACGATTTGGGGCCTGTTTCTTTTATCTCAGTGGCTTTACGTTGGAAATCTGGCTTGTGGCGTACCAATATCTCCTGCTATTATTCCAGGAAGAAGTCTATGGTCATCTATGGATGTTGTTGGTGAGTTAAGTAGATGCAAAAGTAGATTTAACTTACCAAGAGATCTTAGTTGGACAAAGAAGAGATGCGGGCCAACGTCCTTCCCATCTGGGAGTATCAGTTTGGCCTGAACAACACCGTGTGTGGCGGTTTTCCCCAAAGCTCCGATCCACCACTTTGTGCTACTCAGTGTTGGCGAGTGAAGTTCAAATTCTTCGGTTTCAGGTAGATAAGTTGCAGTTGTTTCTAGGTGCGCAACGTTGGATCCATGACCCAGTTCAGTTTGAAGGTAGCATCCAAGGATTCCACGGTTGGCTATCAGACGACCATATTTTTCGAGTAGGGTAGCACCTGCTTGAAGATTGAATACAGGTTGAAAAGCTGGGGAAACTTGATTGGTGAGCTAACACATATGAGTTCAAACTGGAAAGCCCGCACCTATCATATGGAGGTTGATTGGCAAGGCCTCGTCTAACAAGGAAATCGCGACGTCTGTCTCGTCCTTGGACCACTTATGAACCTTCTGGAGCTCTAGGACGCGGTTTGTCATTCTCTGCCCACGATAGTACTGTTGGGTCCGATCCAGAAAAGGTCTACCCAAAGTGAGAAGGTTGTCGCACTACTAGTGTAACCCTTCATGAACTGCATACCGTTGAGATTTATCAAACGTTGGGTCAGCGGATAAAATTTTGGCTATCTTCTCCCTTCTCATCGACTTTTCAGCGCCGTCTAGTGGTTTCCTTGGTCTCATTGATCCAGTCATATTCCACCTAACTCACCGTAGAACCAGTCTCTCAATGCCGAAATGTTTAAAGTGGTTCGTTTACGCGCATTCTCCATGTCAAGGGCATTTTGGGCAGACGCATCATAAGCCATGACTCTCGAAGAGGGAGTGGTAGTGGTTTCAGAGCAGGAAGACTCATTCTTTCAGCTGGGTGGTCATCTGTGGTCATTTGGCACGGTGAGAATTACCCCACACAACGTATACCGGAATCCAGGAAGCCGGTGATCCGATCACATATTGATACCAAGTACTCATATTCTGCGCCACACAGGTAGTTAAGGAGGCAGGTATTAGCAATGTTATAACAAAAGTCTTTAATGCACATAGGTGTATCTAGATACTGTCACACAACAGAGCCTTATATCCAGGGTTGAATATCTGCTGGAAGTGTTGTTACTTCACGAAGAATAGTCACTGTTTCTCCCTGTAATATGTTAGACCTTGTGAGGTAGAGAGAACGTGAGAATTGGAACACTCTTACCCAGATTCTGTCTTCCAGACTCTTTCCTTTTGGTCCTAAGACAGTATCACTTGGCTCCTGAATTTTTGACCGGGCCACATACGCGCCCTGCATCTTCGTGTCGTCCTCACATAACGCCGCATACACGAATTGCTTGCTTCCTTCTTCAGTAGTATATGAAAACGTTGCGTGTATAACACGCATCATAAGGGCCTCGAGTCCTTGGTATGCTCGATTGATCTCAGAAGCACATGCTCCTGGACAAACTGCATTGACTACAACTGAGATTTTGTTCGCAACAAGTCTGGAGGACAGTGCCCGAACGAACAAGACATTGAAAACTTGTAAGCTCCGGTTAGAGCCTGGCAGAAAGAAAAGAGATAGAGAAAAGACTGCACGTTTCGTGTGGTTATATCTAATGCGCATGTCGCCGGTGCTGACGCGGTTGTTTAATGTTTTCAGAATACCTTCCGGTTCCGCCAGAACATCCGCCTCTATTGGATTCCAATGGTGTGCAACGCTACTTACAACAACCAGGCGCGGAGTTACACCAAAGGTCTTGCTCGTGTGTATCATCCGCGGGAGAAGGAGAAGTCCTAGCAAACAGGTGGACAGGTGGTTGACTTGTAGCCTATACAAATATCATCAAGACTGCATCGCAGATGACAATGTGAGAGCATAGTTACTGGGGCTCCCAACCGTTGACGGTCAGCGAGTGCTCGTGAAGAATTACTCCAGCATTCAACACGAGAATATCCAATCTAAGGTTCTCCCTCTCAGCTTTCTCTCCGAGAGCAGACACAGAAGAAAAGTCCGACAAATCAACGAGCCAGACCTCCACGTCGAGGAAGCCCGTTTGCTCTTTCAGTGCTATGGTCATAGTCAATAATACTCAGTTCTGTTTAGAGTTGGTTCGATATCCTAACTTTGCATCGCTCTCTCCGCCTTCTCCTCGTTCCGACAAGCCATGATCAACCTCTGAGGCTTCAGATTCGCAAAATGCTTGCAAGTCTCAAACCCCAAGCCGGTGTTGGCTCCCACTACCATGACTGTCTTCCCTTCGAGAGCATCGATTGGAACATTTACAGGCGGAGGATTCCTGAGTTGGTCTGCGAAGAACCTCAATACACTCTTGCGCATGAGAGAGGATTAGATGCGGATGGTGGTAGCCTCCTGAAAGCGGATAGCAATCCCGTCATTTGAAATCTGAACTCAACATCCTGCCGTGTGAAGATTTACATATTTGCAGGCTAGTCTGGGAAAACACTTGGATCTTGGAACCTGCTGAGAGCTTTAGGGTACCAACATATAACGATCTGACGGTCATAACTCGGACATAGAACCCAACATGCATCATTGCGAAAGAGCAGGTGGCATTGACAAAAGTAGTCAAAATCATACGGAATCAAACCTATTACTGAATGCTTTCAGAGACAGATACGGTATGCTCCCACAACTTCTTCCGAGCTTCTTCGGATCCATAGTATGCCTTCTCCCAACCCAGATCTTCTCCTTTCGCGCCGACTCTATGCGCACCCTTCCCGGCATTCCAAGCAGCATTGAGCAAGATCTCTCCAGTCTTTTCGATAGTATTGGAGAATGGCCAGATCAATGCGTAAAGCAGCGATCCAACCAAGGGAAAAGCTGTGGTGATCAAGGGGGTGCGAACGAGACCAGGGAAGGCATGAGTGAACGACATCGCTGGGTTACGCGCGGCGTACTCCTGCACCATGAGCTCATTGTACGTAGCACCTGTCCCCAATGCGCCGAAAGCGCTATACTTCTTCTTCAAGCCTAGATCATCGAGGTCGATGGCAGAGCCTCCGCCAGCAGCGAGGACGTAAAGAACTTTCGCTCCGTCCTTGGACTGCTGTAGATTGGGTAGAAGGAGGCGAGTGAGCTCCCAGCGACCGTAGTACAGGACACCGAGTTTTCGGTCAATACCCTCAGGTGTGGCGTCGTAACCCTTCAAGGTATGATATCCTGTAGTGATTGCGACGAAGTCAATTTTCTTGGGAAGACGTGGAATGATAGAACGTATGCTCTCGAAAGAGGAGATGTCGCATTCAACGAATTCGTGTTTAGCTTCGGAGTTGGGGGACGCTGGTTTGGGGAAAGAAGATATGATAGACTCGGCTTTTGCTTTGTTTCGTCCGATGAGGATGATATGGGCGTTTCCCTCGGTTTTATTCGCGAACGCCTGGGCAAGCCCTTGCCCAACCCCAGATGTCCCGCCAACAAAGATGCCTACTGGGATATCGCTTTGTGCTGTCATTGTTTGGGCTGTCGGTGTAGAAGGTGGATTTGAAGTAAGATAGCTAACCTCGAGGTGATACAGACATCTTTTATATGGTGAGTCTAGAGTTTTAAATTCAGATTTTGGGATGATTTCTAAGAGCTCTCAAAGCAGCCGGAGTGATACGTCAAATCTCAGAGCCAGAGGATTTCAAAGCAATTTCAGATTCGTCCCTGTCGTCCTTAGTGTTGCCAGACGGAGCCCAGGATAAGAGACGTATATACTTCTGAGTCAGCAAGAGTTCGACAGGCTTGATGATGATGGTCGAAAGGCAATAGTACGGAAGAAGACCTTCCGGATCGGCGAAAGGTCCTCCGCCACAATCATATCACGTGCAGTGTCCTGACAGCTCTCAGTCTTGAGTTAGTTGTAATGACCAAGGTTCTCACTGTAGACGCACCCAACAGAATGAAAATAGCATGCTATCGGATTTTATCCTCACTAGTATARCCCCAACATCCAAATCTCAACGTAAACACCCTACAACCTTTCATCGGAATGCATACCCTTCTTTTGCCCATCTGATTCTTAGTCTATTTAGTCGCATTGTTTCGACGAAATGAACAATGTGCTGATGTGATTTCCAAGCAAAAGATAATTGTAATGGGCGGATCCCACAATGGGGTTTACTATATAATTTACTACATTTCTAATAATACATCGACGAACATCTAAGTCGATAGACCTCTAACCTTGAACAGGAGATGTGCCTTGGTGTTGGGAATCACGGACGTCCCAATGTACTCATTGTCAGGTCTGACACCATTAGCATCGGATGCCAGTTTGATGTCGTACGTGACGAGAATGTAGGCCAGCATGGCTTTGAGCTCGTTTGCTGCGAAGAATCTTCCGGGGCTACCAATGCGCCATGAGCAGGTGAAAGGAAACGACTGGGATGAACCACAGATGCACGTACCAAACATGCTTTCCAGCACCGAATGACAAGAACTCGGTACTTGTCCCAACCCACTGACTCTTCGTCTCTTGAGCTGAAAGATCAACGAATCTCCAAGGGTCAAATGTGGAAGCGTTCTTGTAGATGGACTCGTCCATATGCGTAGAGTACATCGAAGCAGCGATAGTTGTGCCCTTCGGAATAAACGTTCCTTCTTTGAACGTGTAATCTTGCAAAGCTGTCCTGTTCAACGAGGCTAAACAGCTAGGTCAGCGCCCGATTTAGCTGAGAAGGCCGGATAACGCACTCAAGGAGATGGCGTTCAATCTACCCGACTCTCTCAGGAAACTGTCTAGCCGCTTCATGTTGGCGATGCTAGCTTTGTTCCATCCACCTGCCGTGCATCTCTCGACCTCTTCCCGTAACGGTGCGATAAACTCGGGCTCAGCAGCGAGATGGTAAAGAGCATGAGTGAAAGTCTATCATTTGGAGGGTTAGAATGAGGAAAGTTGAAGGGTCCACGGAGACTTACCACACTGGAGGTGTTGATTGACCCCAAGTTCACGTTTAACATCCGCATCGCAAGACCCTCGTCACTTCTCTCCCAGCCTTCCGGAGCGTCCAAGAGATTCCAAGTAAGGTAGTCATTCTAAGGGAAGGAAGGTCGGTACTGAGTGACGATGAGACCAGTGAGTAAACGAACTGGTAAAGCAGCTTCTCCTTCCTCTTTGAGCAGCCGTCTGCGCTCTTTGATAGTGGGTCCGATGATACGTAGCATTCTCTTTACATACGATCTCCGTGGTGAGAAGTAGGGCCCGACAATTCTACGTGTTTATATGTTCAATACTTGGAAACAAGGTGATAGGTATAGGTTACTCACGGGTGTAAGATGTTGGGGAACATGTTAATTTTGTTGGCAGCATTAACAACATCAACAGTGTACATGGTGTTAAGCATGCAGTATTCTTCATCTTGGCCTGCAGAAATACATTGGCGAGTTATAAAAGGAAGGTATTTCAGGAAAACGAACAAACGGGGGCACCAATGAAGATGCGATTTGTCGTCCGGGCGATGATATATTGGAATGTAGAAAGAGCAGGAACGCTGGCCCAGCCTGATCAAAAAATTCGTTAGGGTCAGCTGAAGACGAGCGTCAGTGTAACTAACCATTTTTGTCCATCTTGGTCTTATCGTGTAGCCCAGAAGCCTTGAAGGCGAGAATCATCTCTTCCCGAAGGTCATCGAATAATGGTCCAATGTTACGAGTGAGAACAGTGCGAATGATAGGTACATGGAAGCGATTGTTAAGGATCTCTCGACCAATGTTGTAGTTAGTTTGTACAAGCTGTTTTGTGCAAGGTGAATAGATATAGGACACTAGGAAGAAACTAGGAGTGAGACGCACCTTGCCAGTAGCTACGGCGAATGAAAACTTGTCATCTGGTGCATTGCAAAGCTCCTCCATGAGGGGTCGGGCGTTAGCAATGACGACGTATCCGAAGGGGAATAGAGGCATCTTGAAGAAACCGTCAGGGTACTACAATATCGTATTGTCAGCCTACTTACACTGTATTCATTGTTTATGTACTCACCCTAGCATATCCCTCCAACATAAGTTTTCTACACGCCATTAAGCTTTCTGTTGTCGGAATGCCCCAGAAATTAGGTGCACCAATGGTCGGAATGTCCTTGTACTTGAATATTGGAATCCCAATGAGCTACAGACATAGGAAAATTCACGATTGAATGAACTTACTGATTTAGTGAAACTTCGAGAGACAACAACTAGCAAAAAGATAGTGAGTGCCACTGCAGAAAGCAGGGCTTGAGACGATGGAGGCTCCGAAACGAGTTGTTCGAACATGTTTCACGGTGTCAACAGAGGTTTGGCACGGATAAGATGCCAGGTAGTATACAAACAGGTGTTATAAGATATCTTGAACACCATCTGGTTAGCACGGCCGTGTCGAACGGTGCAAATATGGTACCAGGTACACCAGTACGCTGGAGGGCGGCCGCACGGGGATCCAGCGCGCTGTTACTATACATTCTCGATCTACCTAACGGTAGATCAGATGCGAGGATATTGAAATGGCTCTGAAGGGGATATCTTCATGAGCAGAGGCGGAAACTGAAGTTTCTATTAGAGACGACACATGCTAGAAATGAACGCATTGGCATACATAAATACATGATAATGGAACTTGAAGGGGGATTTTAGGAACAACTTTGCCATTGGCTACTGTTGAGCGCAATTCGACGGAGAAAGGGTTTTGGATTATCACAGGTGCAAAAAGTTTCTCGACAAGAAGGAGGTGGACCCAGGTGTAGTACAGACAATCGAGTTTGATTTATTTCAGCCCATTGAGGTTGCTACTAAGCACTGCAAGACAGCCCAATCTGAGGAATCCGGTTGAAACTCCGTGTTCGTACCAAAAATCACTCGCTGCGTCTGGTCGGCCTCTACAGAACTTCCTCTTGGCGCTGTAGCCATTTGTGCCACAATCGACCTCTCCGTAACATTGTACTATGGCAGGGATATCTATGTTGTGTCTATGCTTCATTGTCTTTTCGACAAATTCCATTTTTTGGCATTTTTTATTGCGATAAAATTACATGACCCTCAAAGCTTTGTGACAAGAAGTGACAATGAGATGTAAATACTCTATATAGACATCGGACTCTAATCTTCCGAAAGCTGCTCGGTCGCCTTGATTATCGCAACACTAGCAGCGTCCCTAGGCTTGATAGTGCACTTGAAAGGATATGGGAAGCTGAGAGGACCGTTAGCTACAGGAGTCTACAATCAGTCATGTCGACGAAGAACGAACCTAATTAGAGCATTCGAGTATACGGTGTTGATAGGGATAACATTTCCATTGGAGTCCTTAGCACGTCCAACGTTGAAGGTAGACAAAATGGCAGTGAGAGTGATCCAGATTGTGTTCAGAGCGAGGTGACGGCCAGGGCACACTCTGTGGAGACAATCAATATACAAATTTTGAGCTCAATGACGGTGCCACCACTCACCTTCTACCGAAACCGAAGTGAGCAGAGAGAACAGGATCCTCGATAACCTTGCCATCCGGAGTCAAGAAACGCTCAGGCTTGAAGACATCAGGGTCGGGATAACGTTCGGCATCGTGCAACATAGCCCATGCGTTGATGATGACCATGGAGCCTGGGAAGTCGTTAGCACCATTCTTTTGGCCTATGCCGCTGAATACTCACCCTTAGGGATGAAGTAGTCCATATAGATATCGTCCTCCGTTGTCGTCCTGGTGGTTCCCATAGGGGATGCGATTCTCCATCGCATGAGTTCCTGGAAGAAAGCCTCAACGTACGGCATTTTCTCTCTGTCGTCCCAGTCAGGAAGCCTTCCACGCCCGATAACACGGTCAATTTCAGCCTGAGCCTTCTTCTGTTGTTCAGGGTGCATGGCAAGAGTGAGGAGGACGGTGTTCAAGGTCGAGCCGGTCTGAACAGAACAGTTTGTCAGCACTATTCTCAGAAGTGATATGAAACGGGGGAGCTCACTGTATCTGCGCCAGCTAGAAACACAACATCACGGTTAATCGCAAACGCCAGACGACATTCGAGCGGCGCTTACCCGAGTAGATGGATGCGGCGACATACTGAATCAACCTCTCGTCTTCCTCGTTGTTGCATTCCAGTAGATTCTCACGAGTAAGAGAAGGGAGGGCTGTTCCGTTGCGCTGCAGAGACGTTCTTCAATTTTCACCTTCGCTCGGAACAAGGATTAGGACGACATACGATCTGCTCCTTAACCAATGCAAAGGGTGCCTCGATCATCTCGTTAACAAATTGGGAGGTCTCATGAGCGTATCTCTTGAAGCGCATTCCGGGTAGCCATGACGGAAGGTATTTAACTGTGAACATCTAATTTCGTATCTAGTTTCAAGTCGGAGAATGAATGATACTCACGAGCAGGGATAACATTGACGAGATATGCGCCTGGGTAGAATGACTGGGTGCCCTTGTTGACGGTCTGTTCTGCAAGGATGACATACTTGTCATCCGAGTCCTCAATCTCATAACCGTACGCGATTTGCATAGCGACAGCAGTGGTGAAACTAAGTTCATAGACGTCAAACGGTGCTTAAAAGAATGAGTTGCGGACCTACTGTCTGATGTGGTTGTAGAAGTCCTCTGGTGCAGCCAACAACTGACGAAGATAACGATGGGAGTTGGTTTTCTGCATATCACGATAAGTGGCGGAGGCAGCGGGACGGAGGGATTGATCGGCGATACGACGAGTGGCACGCCATTCCTTTCCATAAGGCTGCAGCGCCATGTTGGCTCTGTCGAACTTCATCCTGACCAGCTTAGGTATGAGGGGTACATCATGTTTGTGCAGAGTTGTGACTTACAAGTTGATCATGGGAATTTGGGGACGGTCGGAGTACTTCGATCCTCTCTTATCGAGCAAGTCGCGAGCAATGGAGTAGGAGTTGACAACAACAAGAGTTTGTCCGAGAACGTTCATAGAAAATATCGGACCTGAACAAGAGGCTATGAGACGCGGTCCAGTGAATTAGTTATATGGAACCAACTCACCATAGTTCTTAACCCAACGTTCGTACACAAACCATGCATGCTCGTCTCTAGGCACATCGAGCAGGTTACCGATGATAGGCCATGGCTTAGGTCCAGGGGGAGGAGGATAGCCATGGTTCCTTCTCCTGGTGAGAAGGCCTCTAATCACGAAGAGTGCTGCGACTATGATCGCTGAGATTTCCAGCGTCGAAAGAGCCATGGCTGAATGAAGGGAAATTGAAAGAAACTCGTCATCTCCACGCTCCTTTAACTTATAATAATAAACGACCCGGAATGCAATCTTCTGGATAAAGGTTGTGTGACGGCCGTCCTAATGAGGTCAAATGTTGCCCGAGGATGAGATCAGACGTGGCGCCCGTACATCACTAGTGCGGCCGGACAAGGTAAAAGGGCGCTCCCGACTTGAAGTCCAGAAACGCTTAAATCCAAGGTCTAGAGTACTCCAGCTTGATGCTCAGGGGAAGCGTGCGTTGTGGACGCTGTTTCGTATTCGCACTCTCAGAGTTGCTAGCTTTGCTGGTGGTACATAATAATGCCCCAAAAATGGAAACCATCGCATCGCGTTTCTGGCTCGGGACTCCGGGGCGGCCGATGATTTCCTGGCGCCGCGCCTCAAAAAGTATACTATCACTGGCGGGGAGTTTAAAAATTTATTGAAAATGGCTTCGGAAACATGATATTCAGTCACTTTTTACTTTCGGAGCCCACGGAATAGGTGCACTACTTTATTATCTTGAATACTATGTAGAAAATTTGAGGGAAAAGCACATGCGTACATGAAAGAAATTTGTGCCGTTTCTTGAGGTCAGAACGCCTGCCATTTCATGCCATCAGTCACATCAAGTCACAACGCCGTGTCAGGCTCCGCGTTCGGCATTGAGGTCGGATTGATGGGAAACAGTGTCATTCAACGGTAATTTAATCTCCGCCTAAACTAGCGGCAGCTTCGTTGTCACGCATTTCTTGAATCTTTCTAT
>LBLO01000244.1:0-36516 GCA_004354395.1 Chondrostereum purpureum | reverse complement strand
TGCATGTATAGTTCAGACATTGAAATAAAGCTATCGATGCTTGAGGCTTAACAGTGCAAATAATAATGGTCCCATCTTATGAATCACTGAAAATGGACAAAGCGGGATCTGGGCACTCCAGTTGCACCTTGGTTCGTGACTTTCACCTCGCGGACCTCTGGTCTTCCTTTCCCACTTCCAGTCACTCCTTTTCCCCCTTTCCTTCTTGGTTTTTGGCGCAATGAAGGCGTTTTTTCGCTCACTCCTTGTCGCCACCGCCGTCCTCTCCTCCCTCGCTGCCCAAATTCCCATCAAGAGAGCGCCCAAGCTCCGACTCCAGCGCAGACTTGGAACTGATACTTTTCGTGTTAATGCAGTTCTCAGCGACAATAGCTCCCTGTCTTTGGAGTAGGTGATTGTATCTTTGGAAGTTATAGACGCTCTGACGCTATCTATAATTTAAGCACGGTTCATGACTTGATTTATATGGGAGAGGTGTGTTCTCTGCCTTCTAGTCGTTTCCCTATTTCTTATGCTTGGTTTTCCAGGTCACTCTTGGAGATACCGGTATCTATGTCTTCTTTGAAGGTGGATCGTTCTCATACCTTTCAAACTGCTGTAGTCTATCCCGTCCAACTCGATACTGGATCCTCTGACCTCTGGATCAAAGGAAACACATATCCCCTGCCCAATGCTGAACTTACTGTCCGTTCTACTTCCTCTCGAATCCCGTGGCTTGTTTATTGATATCTTTCTCTTTTTTAGTCAATAAGTTACAATGTCTCGGTAGCGCTTGGTACACTTCCCGAATCCTGAATCCGTCCTAACAGTCGTATTTTTAGTATGGCATTGGCTGGGCAAATGGGACAATAGGATATGCATCCGCTGCATTCGCCAAGTAAGTTGTCTTCACACCCTGTTTTTATCTGTGCTGATGCCTTCTCAGTATCTCCGTTTCCAAACAAGCTTTCCTCGACACGTCCAACGCGCAAAATCCCGCCCTAGGCTATGGAGCCAACGGAATCCTCGGTCTTGGATTCACTTCGTTGTCTACCGTAGACAAGTTAGTAAATGACACTGGATCTGACGAAGGGCGTTCTCTACTCTACAATCTCTTCGAGGACAACCCTACCGAGCCCAACTTCATTTCGTTCGCTCTGCACAGGAGCACCGAGGCGGAGGACGAGGTCGAAGGAGTATTCACCCTCGGTATGCTTTCTGTTTATCTAGACAGTACCTTACTAGGTGCTTATGTGCCACTTAGGAGAGTATGTGGAGAAGTACAAAGATGTCCAGAATTCCGTCTCAATTTCAACGTTCCCTGAAAATTCTCCTAAACGATGGAACGTACTGCTGGATGCTGTGCTGGTTGGCGACACTACGTTCGTGCCGACGACCCAAATCCCCAATGCCCCTGCAAATAGGGCGGTCGTTCTCTTAGATAGTGGAACCTCATATTCGTAAGACTGTTGCTCCCCTCTGTTGGTTTCCAAATGCTAACTTAACTTAGGTATGCCTCTGTTGAGATGTGCAAAGCAATTTATGGCTCAATCAGCGGCGCATACTATGATCCCAGTCTCGGACAATGGTCTGTTCCATGTGATGCTGAAATTGATATGGCACTCCAGTTTAGGTGTGTTGCTCAACTTCGAACTGTTTCATAATGTATTTACCCTCGGCCAACTCTAGTGGTCAAGTCTATCCCCTCCATCCCCTGGATGTTTCTCCCACCAGCCTTACAAGCTCTTCTTCCTGTGTAGGATCCTTCATTCCTCAGTCGGTCGCTGTGGGCGCAGGCTCCTTGTAAGTTATTCTTAGCTGCCTTTCTTGCACTTAACTGATGGTGTTTTAGCGATATGATTCTCGGCGACAACTTCCTCCGTTCGGTATACTCTGTCTACGATTTTGGTGATTTTGATGCCGCTGGCAAGATGGGAAACCCCTACGTCAAACTGCTTTCCCTCATTGATCCCGATGAAGCATCTGCGGACTTCGCTTCTGCTCGCGGAAGCACAGCGCGAACGGGCATTACCTACAAGCCTTCGACAGAGACTGCTGCTGCTGCAGATTCTACCTCTGTCACTCTTTCCACAGATGTTGCGAAGACGATTGATCAAGTCGGCAAATACCTCCCTGCGATGTTGGGGGTGATGGCACTCAACGCCTTGGTCCTCCTTGGTCTCCTTATCCTTGGTATCATGTATATGTGTCGGAAACGGAAGTCCAAGAGGAACCATGTAAGGAGCCCTCAAGGGCGGATGAGCCCTATGCCAATGGATCCCAGGAACAGCTACATGGCTGGCAGCGATCCGGCGCCGCACACTTACGAGCCTGTCTCGATGGCCATCACAGATGATACCTTACTCTCTCCGTCAGTTAGGTTTACAAGCTTTGAAGGTAAACCAGGAGATAGGCCAAAAAGTATGGCCACAGTATACAAACGCATGAACTCTGAAGAGCATCTCTTCTCCCCACCGGCCGCCTCCTTCCGCAATGCTGATGGCCGACCAAAGAGCGTTGGGGTGATGTCCTCATACTCACCTGCAAAATCGCATGGAGAAGATGAACCTTTTACTCCTCCCGCAGAACCACTTTATGACCCCAAAGGGAAAGCTAAATCAGGTGAAGGAGCTGGCAGTGTTGTCTTCCCTCCTCAGTCCCCTTCCAATGAACCCCACTCTCCTCAAGTATCTGTCCATCGTTCGCAAGGCTCAATCCACTCATTTAACGGCGGCAATGTCATTACTCCACTTTCGAATGAATCATCTACTTCTCTTACTACTACTCGTCGTCCTTCTTACCCTNCCCCTCCTACGCCTGACGATGCCCACTTTACACCTCTCCCTCCGTCTCCAACACGTAGCATCTCCCAACAGAGCGTGTCCAATGGTACCCTACAGACCGGCCCTGCGAGTCCTGGTAGTAGCCTCCCGGACAGACCGCGTGGCGTTTCACTCAGTGATCGACCCATGAGCGCTGTACAGTCATCGAATCGAAACTTCACGCCACCTTCTCCAGCATTCCATAGGGGAGGAAGCTCTTTACGTCCCAATCCAGTTGTAGGGGACAGGCCTATGAGCGTTGGTTATATATCCTCTCAGGGACCACCTCCCAGATTTGCCCTTCATGGTCCATCGTCATCTGCGAGCCCCTTCGATGGAAGTTCAGAAGCATATGCGCGCCCTCAGCCTGCCTTCCATGGCAGCAATCTACGTCCCGGAGCACCAGGCGGCGACCGTCCGATGAGTATTGCATAAACACCCGCTGGCCCCTTTCTTATTTTTAATTTACGTCTTGTATTTCCTCTCCTTCGTTGCCATGCCTTGTTAGGGTCATCCTTGTTGAATATTTTTAGGCCTCTATACCTTTTGCCTCTCTCGACTACGTTACATTCGTTGCATCATCACTGAATCTCTGGATCACACCTACCTCTCAGGACTTTTCTTGTTTTGTTATCGGCTTGTTTTGCTTACATTCGGACATATATTGGAGCCAATGTCATACTGTTCAGGTCCGGTAACTTCCTCTTGGTCCACATTTCTGGAACCTGCGATATGAGATATGGACAGTGACATAGGTATTGGACGAGTGTGCTACATGACTAACTCTCTCGAGATAACGACATTTCGTACATACTACTTGGACGTGAAGAGGGGCCAGATTTCCCGCGAGCTCTGTTCTCCGAGGGAGAGAAAGCAGAGTACTTGGAGAGGGTATCAAAAGTCATCTGTGCATCACCTGCTAGATCTTTCCAACTCTGCAGCTCATCCTCCTGTTGATTCTTGTTGTTCTCGGCAACAACAGCGTCTGTGGCTTCGATTATTGCACCAGCAAGTTTGGAAGCATAGAAACGCTCGTGTTTGTTGGTCGGGTGACCTTTCATCCGCGTAGTCTGACCTGTAAAAGGCTGCAGGATCGACAGAGTGTAGCAGAGATAGTCGGTGAGGCGGAGGGCCTGACGCAGGTTGGCATTGTTGCCTGACGCTAGCGCTGTCCTAATCATCGTACTGATCGTCTCGGCATCGGGATTGAACGTTGTTCTGCCCTCAATGACACTCTTTCGAGGTCGCTCCGCGACCGAGCCGTCTGCGAAGTCATGCATGTGGTAGCCAGTCAAGATATCGAATATCTTTTTGGCTGACCCCCAATCTCCTGCACGCCAGCAGGCAACGAGGGCCAACTCCAGCGACAGTTTCGACGGACGGATTTGAAGAGCACTTTTCCGCACACTATCCTCGTGTACCGTCCATTGCACCACATTGAGGGCGAAGACACCATCTTCAGACCCAGGAGATGCGGTCGTAGAAAGCGCCCTCAGCACTTCCTCAACAATTGCCTTGTCGATAATCGACGCTCCACCATCAACCTCCGGACGTTTCAATACCTGAGTGAAGATGTGATGAGCTTCTGCGGATCGACCACTGAGATTGCAAAGTCGCATCAGGGCGTGCAATGGTCGAGATTCCAAGGGGATGATGGCTTTGGATGGCTTTTTTGTATCTGTGAGGTTTAGCCCAAAGTATTCACAAGCAATTTGGAAAGCCAACTCGTGATCTGATGCACGTCCTCCGGACAGGGCCAAAATGGCTGCACAAACGACGTGAGAGTCGACAGGGAAACCATTCTTCCTGGACGCCTTAACCATTAGTCCCCATAACATTTTGGCGCTAGACGCATTCTGCATGGCGACTAGAGTGTAATTCTGGGAGGAAGAGGCCGATTTTTTGGCGGAGGAAAGGGCCATGAACATGGATCCATAAACAAAGTGGTCTGGGCTAAGTGGGCCTTCGGCGTCCAAGGCATAGTAAATGTCGAACATTTCGCGTTGAAGACCTGCATTCCCTAGAAGTTTGAAGTATGCTGAGAGGACTGGTCCCATTTCAATTTGGGGGCTTTGAGGATTGTGTTTGTGGACAGACGATATATGCCTCAGAAACGCGTCAAACATCGAGCGAGCATTCTCCAGTTGACGAGGATGTTTCTCCCAAGTTTCAATCCTTGAAAGTCCATTGAACATGGTGAGATATGTTCGCGTAGTGGGACTAAATCCTCTGCGCTTCATCTGCATAAAGGAACGCAGTGAGAAAAGAACCAGTGGGATTTATATAATGACGAACGTCAGTGTAAAGTTTGAAAGCACCTTGATACTGCTGTGCCTTCAAACACTCCCAAATGACTGTATTCCAAACTGGCGCATTCAATGCATCTCTCGGGGAATTCTTGAGCATTTCCACGGCCTCCAGCAGCTTGCCTCTGCTACACAAGCCTGTCAGCCGCTGGGCAAGCACATGGGGTTCAAGTTTCTTCATATCGGACGACTTGCGGTCATCATGAGATGGCTCCCAGTGTTTAGACCGAAACTTATTCTGGCTGTCGACATTCCGTGGACGGGGATGGGGAGTAGGTGAATTGAATGATGAACTGGGTTCAGATTGTGTACTTGCACTGGCACGGTTGCTGAAATGACAAGAAATAGAAGACCTGGAGGATGACTGCACAAGCAAGCACTCGAGTCGGTGTCCACTAGTGCGGAGCATCTTGTCTTCAATACGTCCAAGTGCAAGCTCAGGTTTTTCCTTTTACCCCGGTCACAATGCTCGGGAGATCGGTCCAAGGAACTTAGTCATATGTCGTCGCGCGTCAAGCTCGGGAACATCACCTTGACTTTTTCCGAAGTAGTAGTATGCCTATAAAGCACCCCAACATGACCCCCGAGAACCCCCTTCTGCTAAGCTACTATGCTCGTTGTCTTTCTTCTCCTTAATCTTGTCACTTTTTCTCGTGCCTTCCCCTTGTGGGATGCTCTTCCAGGAGTTACCTCAATTGGCAGTCTAGTATCCGGGGCAACCCCAATCCAAGCTCTAGGAGCCGTCAATAATGGTGAAAAGATCCATGTGAGGATAAATACGCCAGGTGAGACATCTCTGCACTTCTTCTGCTTTCTTAACTTCACGATTCTCTACCAGGTCAACCAGGGAACTTGACGATCGCACCCGCCATATCCAGCGCACCTCCCCTTTTCTATGTTTATCAGAATCAACTCATACAATACCATAACGATTCTGCTGTATATCCGGTGAATGTCGTCGATCCACCCCTTGAGTTCACCGGGAGATCCGATCTCCTGAAGCAACTGGTTCTTGGACAGCGCGTAGAGGGCCTGAGAGGATATTGGACTTGGAGAGGAACAATGTTGCAGTACGATTATCCAGGCTCACACAACGAGGGCGGAATCGTTGTCTATTACATGTGTCGGTTGAATGAAGGAACGGAGGGACTGTTCATGCTTTTGAAACCGTCAGTAGATGAATATCTCCATCATTGCTCAAGACTCTTCTACCAACAAATCGTCTCAACAGATCTGCGACGCCACCTGGGTGTACAGTAGTTACACTTCACAGTTTTTGCCGCGACTACAAGAACACCTTGTAAACTGGTAGATGAACAATGTACTGAAACTGACGGGCCGACAATATCATTCATCCAGAGGTTTGTCCACCTATGCTACTTATACTTTTTTGCTATGTATGGTCAAGTCGGTACGGCGAGCAACCCAAGCCATTGTGAAGACTACGAAGAACGCAGACGCGACTGCTATTGGTTTCTTAAGGTGCGCAGAGAACGGCACTTTGTAGCTCACCTAAGTATCTCGGGATTCAGTTCAAAGTAGGATACGATATCTGAAGAGACGTACATATATTGAGCTCACGTGTCTATCTGTGAGATCTTGGTAATTGAACTCTATCGTCGGTCGCCCTGTGGTGTCAAGATAGGTGGTATGTGTGTAGAAGTTAGTCGAAAGGGCTGGGAATGGCTCTTGGAATTCAACATCCCTAGATGTGCAAGTCAGTTCAATCCTATCCTCGATCCTGTGTCGGGCACTCTACTCACGTTGCACCTTCAGGCAGAATAACCTTGACATTTGCATGATCAACAACAGCACCAGGAATCTCCGTCATAATGGGGACCTGCAAAACATATTTCCCTTTCTTGCTATCCCAGCCAACGCTGTCACCCAAGGGCGCATCCCATCCAAGAGTGAAACTGTAATTCCACCCACCCATCAGAGGGTAACGGGGACGCATCTCTAAAACACTGTATTGCTTCTTAGAGAGTGTAGTGGAAGGGGCGACGCGCAAGTGCGACGTGGAGACGTTGCCGATGAGATCATAGTAGTAGGTATTTTGAATTCCAGCGGGTAAATGGAGCGTCAGAGATGGCAGAACATGAGGAGGTGAGCGCTGGAAGAATGCTTGACTCTGGTGTTCCAGACGGGAGAAGTGACCCTTCAACCTGATTGAAGGGCTCAACAAGTGATAATAACCAGAAGATCGCAAAGAAACTCACTGTGGTCCAGCGTTGCGCAGGTGGATCTCGTCTTGAACGTTGAGGTTAGCCCCCCAGTGACTGACCTCGGCAGCGCGAACCAGCTTAGAAACTTCAAGAACTGGGAAGTCATAGTTGTAGTGGATCGTTATAGACTCTTGGCTACTCTCCACAAAGGTCTTCGATGCGGAGGCGGGAATGTTATTGTAAGGTCCATAGGTAACGGTTGCACCGGACTTCGTGACAAGATTTTCTAACGTGAAGGATGCTGCCTTCGTCGGAGTTGTGTATGAACGAATTGTTGGTGAAGGTGACCTGAGCGAGGCCTCAGCAATACATCTAAATGAAGCGAAGCGAGAGCTACTCACTTGACTTTGGTTCTCTGGACTTGAGTATTGTAAGGACTCAGGACGAGGAGGTCACTCTTATACTTCAGAGCTTGGGAGTCCTTCTGCGCAGCTTCCTTGGGCCATGGCCATGTAGCATGTGTTTGGACAGTCTCTACAACAATATTCGCGGTTCCCCCAGCACTCAGAGTTTTGGGCAAGGTAATATCCAACAGACGGGAGCCTCTGCAGAAGAGTCAGCTAAATGGCTGACTACGCGACAAACTGATACACGCACCCATCCTCGCCCACACCTCCCTCTGAGATTTCAAGTAACTCCGTCTTTCCTTTCAGTTTAGCTTCGAGCCAGCTTGTCTTGAGCATCTCATCGACGCTAAGTGCGATGGTGTAGGTCTTCACATTGTCTTCAAGAGCTTTGACTGCATATGTCGTTGTGACGTGTACAAGCGAACCTCCCAAGTCGATTGTGCGAACGATGGCCGAGTTCTCGAATGCCCCGGCGTCAGCACCGTAGGACAGAAGAGGAAGTAAAAGAAGGGATACTGGCAATAGCCAGCCAGTCATTTTGCGTGATCAAAGAGGTAGTAAAGGGAATTGCTGCGTGCACTACTTTATTTATTCACTTGACACGTACATCGTGATCACTACGCGTACCTCGGGCAAGCGCGGAAGAATTAACCGCCACAGATGTATTCACACAATCGTACGGAAGTGTTTCTGTCCTCATTCTCAAAAATGATAAACGAATGGAGGTACTCTAAGAGAGACAGGCTGTCGGTAACTCTACCAAGCCCAATTGGCACCGTGGTTCCGTATTGGCTTGTTTTCTCTACCAGCACTCGCGGATACAATCTTTCTGAGCTTGCGTGCCCGTTCAGTGGCCTTTTCCTCTTCCAATGTTTTTCCTTCCATCAGAACGACCTTCATAGTAGATCGGAGCTTCTCACGAACACCCATATGTCCACGTGCGCGAGGTTCGAGCTTGCGGGAGGCTTTCTTTGCTTTGTTCACCCAAGCCTCCGCTGTGCAGACAGTTAGTTCATACCGACAAGTGTTAGGGTAAAATAGACTCACCAACAATGAGTCTCGAAGGATCCAAGTGTTTCGTGCGAATAGCTTGATCCTTTGCACTTAGAAGTAGTGTTCGTACGTTTTTGCTGACCCGTTTCCCACTAAATTGCATTTGCAGAATAGCATGGTCGATAGGTTTCCCAATGACTTGGTCCGAAACTAATTGGAGTTTTCGGTGAGATATGGTGAGTATTGGAGTGCCTACTTGGTGCTAAGGAAGAGAAGTAAGAGGATGGCTACATATGGAGAGCATGAGTTTGGTCGCACCGATCTGTGTTTCTTCGTGTGTTTAATGGCGGAAGCAGGAGAAATTTTCGATATCCCTTTACTCGCTGCGGTCGGTGTGATTGTGGGAAGCTCGGCTTGAGTCTGCTCGAAAAGGTTGACTTCTTGTTCAGGTCTATGGGCTTCTTGTGCCTCCAAGTGTTTCTGCTGAGCTTTTTCTCGGGCCCTGACCAGTCTGTCTCCAATGGAATCACCGATTTTGCTCCACCAAGACGCGCTAGACGATATAGTGTTATAGAAAGGGTCCCGAATGAAGTTAACCGACTTTACTTACTTGCGTCGACATTGGAGAGTCGCGCTGATATGGGAAGGCCCTGCGTGATAGCACGCCTGCACGGTGCGCAGTGAGGTGCCAACTCCTGAATGGAGATTATTAGTAAAGTCTCTTGTAGTTTTTACATTCCGTTCCAGTACGAACCGCGAAGCATGACGGAGGGGAAAGAGAAAGTGCTTGTTTGGTCCGGCTTGTCGGTGAATAACTCCGGCCCCCACCCGTTCCGTTGCCGCAAAACACGTCTCAGTTCTGGACATCATCTAATCACCTTTGGAGAACGTGAAGAAGAAATGTTTCCGCTCTTAGGAACAGTATTCTATGTTGCTCTTCTCTTCATAAACGCCATGGCCGTCCTAAGTGAAGACCGATTCCTCGCCAGGAGTATGTCTTCCTTCCGCCCGGAAAGCGACTCTTCAATAACAGTTTCTCTTCTAGTCGGTTGGTCTTCATCTCAGCAACAACAGGCTCCAAGCTACCAAATGTATGATCAAAACGGGTATGCAGCCGCTCAGCCAGAGGTCGGAGTGAAAGCAAGACTAGTCGACTTAATAAGTGCTGTACGAACCCTCATGAGAAGTGCGTCGTGTTATTTTAGGTCATTGTCCCAACCTCTCGTGTCTGACGCTTCAATGAACTCTCTAGTTCCTCTTATTGCCGTGAATACTGTTGTAATCTTATACGAACTGGTATGGGGATAAAGGATCATGTTCTACACCGACCGGTACATGCAGCGTTGCCCTTGAGGGCTTGGAGTTCTTGCGAGAAACCTTCTAGCTTTTTACCTTCACAAATTAATTGGGATACAGCATCAAACTTGCTCAAGATCCTCATACCTTGACAAAGACGTCAAGTCAAACACATACGTCAATGTATTCCCTGCAGTCAGTGAAAACATGTCCATATGTGTGGCAACCATAACACGATCATTATTATGCGACCTTGAGACTTAGTAGTGGAGTGCCGCAACCTCTGTAAGGTTCACGGCTGCTTACTCAGCTCACCGCCACCAAATTAGTGTCCGACTCTGCCTCTGCGCTCTGACTCTGGTTACTTAGATTAGGTGTTTTGCTCCCCTCTGTATCGCACTGTGCTCTAAATTTATGGTAACAAATATGAAGTAAATTTTGCTGTTAGCCAGGGTAGTTAAACCATGATAACCCGTTGAATCAAGATCAAAAGATGCAATTCAGTAAGTGAGGCAAGTTACCTGAGCCAGTCATCAACATCTGTCTCCTTCTCTTGACCTTCAACAAGGCCCACCACATCAACTATCCCAGTCCTTGTAGAAATGTGTGTACTCTTATTCATCCGTTCTGTAGCAAAGATAGTTGTAATTATCGCTGAGGCGGCTATTGAGCGCGTCGTGTCACACTATGTCACTGGGTCGTAATGACTTTGTCACGCTCATCAACGCGATTTGACGCGTCAGAATTGCATGCAGGATTGCAATTCCGCATCACAACNTTTTGCACTTGTATCAACATGGATTTCAAGACAAATGGTATATCTCGGGGATGGCAAANTTTTTTAAGTTAAATTTTGAGTGGAATGATACATAACCTAGGCATAWAGGTAAAGTGACTACATCAGACATAANTTTTTTGGCAAAAAAAAANTTGCCATCCCCGAGATGTGATGTTCACAGTTGCATCGCGCATAAAATTTGAATATTTGGACGATGTGGAGACCTTTAATCCTGCATACAATAGGTCGGACACTTTCAAAGGTGGCAGTGTTCATGTGTATACATATACAAACAAAAACTTTCTAGCAGGCATTGCGGCACTCCACGGAGAATGAGTTGAATAGGACAAGCACGTGCACGATACGCTGGACTGTCTCCCTCCCTCACTGCTCAGCCTGGAATCAGGAATTCATTCGAAAATGTGAATTCGGCTTTCCCTGCCGAGGATCCACCAGTTCAGACCACCTGGATTTTCCTCCCATATATCCTCAAAATCATAGTATAGTTGAGGCGTCTCTTTCAACATAGCCGCGACGATGCCGGAAAAGCGCCGTAAGGAAGTGTTATCCGGGCTAAGCATAATTGAGCCCCGGGTGACAGCGACACGCATCTTGGCCCTTGACTTTATTCCCTCTCAGCGACTTAATTTTGACTCGGCAACGGTGCACTGCCTGACTGTGCACATCCTCTCTTTATCACCACCACCAGCTACGAATGCAGGAGATCCCGACCATTCTTATTCACGACCACGATGCCCCCGAAGATAGACCTCCGCCGCGTCCACTGAGTATCCAGGTTCCTACGACTCAAGCCCCAATAACTTCTCCAGTTCCGTATTCTCCCCGGTTAGTTGTTCCGGAATGGTACACGATCGGCTGGAAGCAGACGGCAGACGCGACGGAACGGAATGTCGAGGGCCGGGATGTGCTGGACGCGTTTGTTTCTGAGCAATACTATGGCGTTTGGTTGGAGAACTCGCCACTGATTCTCTTCGTCAGTAATTTTCTCTTTCTTTTGGCAGCAGTGGCGATCACATGCTATGCAACCCGACTGGTTTCTACYTTTCTGGGCTTTCCTTCTCCTTGTATACATCTAACATTTCACCGACCGTTTGGGATCATGGTAGGGTGTGGGGGATGTTTCTCAAAGGGACCCTAATGCCCACTCCAACAACAACTGCAATAACAGCATAGACAGCAGTTTCCGTTCGGTCTTGGAGCATTCTGCACATCTTGCGTTGTTATGGACGCAAGGTATCCTATTTTCTTCATGACTGTCTCAGCRTSGGTTGTTGTTGCTCATCTGGGCACATATTATCATTTGTTGATGATATCAGGGCCGGTGCCATTGACCAAACATAGTTGCCCTGCTCATGGATGTTCACRTGAACAGCCTTTCAACAGTCGTTTTTCCTCTATTTTATTACACTGGGGCCTTTCAGAGCGCCCGCTGCTGTGGAAGTGCAGGCWCTGTTCTGTAATTGCCCTCCGAAGGGCTTCAGACTTACAAGAGTAATTTGACCTTGGTCCAGAATCTGGATGAACCGTTATTCGCCTGTGATCATAACAACCCCTGCATTTGAGATATCGGATTGGCCTACGCTTTCGAAAAGACTAGCTGGTCACTTGACGGAGTACAATGCTGCCATCTTCTTTTCCTCAGAGCAGACGATGACTGAAGGGATGATCTTCTCTGAACCTACGTCCTCTTATCGGGAAACTTGGCAGGGAAATCACGCCGTCCTAGCTCTGCTGTAAGAGACCCCAGCTCAGAGCTATCTATTCCTTATACCTTAATCGTGTTATTCTGCTGCCCAAACACTCTGTTGTGCTGTTGGACGACGCTCTTTACACGTAGTAGCCTTCACCTGTGTGTTTTACCTTCGACTTATCCAAGTCCAGTCTCCCAAACACGACCTCTTTCGAAAAGGCATCTTTTATGAGAGCGAACACGCCAGATTGGATTCTTTTCGGGGTAGCAAATGGAATATATCTTCTTTCGGCTTCTCCTATCCCCTTTAACATTTCCTTCCTGCGTTTTAACTGGTCACCAGCAGTTGGTGTTAAACATATTCCCTATCGATCGCCACCTCTACCAGCCTCTTGCTTATCTGTACATTCTACTGACACCTGAATCCCACAGGCCATCCTTTCCGCTCACTTGCTCACCAGGCTCGGATTCGGGTTTGGTTGGCTTTTTATCATCATCGCCATCTGTCACACGTCATATTCCAACACCCACCTCCGCTTCATACGCAATGCAAAAGACGATATTCTCCGTTCACTCGTCCGAACCCGCCTCACCAACGAATCAGAATCAGCCCGATGGATGAATCATTTCCTTACACGCTTCTGGCTCATCTACGAGCCCGTTCTATCCAGCACGATCGTGAGCTCCGTCGACTACATCCTCAGCGCAAACACCCCCTCTTTCGTGAACTCCCTCCGCCTGACACAGTTCACATTGGGCACCAAGGCTCCCCGCATCGAAGCTATAAAAACGTACCCGTCCACCGAGCCCGATGTAGTCTCCATGGACTGGGACATCTCATTCGTACCGAACGACGTCGATGACATGACGACTAAAGCAGCGAAACAAAAGGTCAACCCCAAAGTGGTGCTCTCCGTGCGCGTAGGGAGGGGACCAGCGGGCGCGATGATCCCGATTTTGGTTGAAGACATCAGTCTGCGAGGGAGGATTCATGTCGAAATCAAGCTCACAAAAGGGGTGTATCCGCATGTCGAGATTGTGGATTTCTGTTTCTTGGAGAAACCGGTGATTGACTACGTGTTGAAGCCGTTGAGTGGAGATGGGTTTGGGTTAGATATCGCAAATGTGAGGAAATCTGGTTCGTGAGAGGCGTTGGTGCTAATGGAATGGATAGGTCCCTGGGTTGAGCTCRTTTATTAGGGAGATGACACACGCGACGTTGGGCCCGATGATGTATCATCNACAGGTGTTCACGCTTAATATTGCTCAACTCATGACGCCCGGACCTCCGCTCGACTCTGCGTGTGGCGTCCTGCAGCTCACGGTGCGCTCAGCCAGAGGAGTCCAAGCTGCGAAACTTGGTGGAGGTGTACCAGATCCTTTCGTTGGGGTTGGTTGGCTAGGCAAGGATGAGATTGCGAAGACGTCGTGGAAACATAATACGTTTGTCTTTCCCCTCCCTTCCTCGCCGATACCCAATCTAAAACAGAGTTTATAGACATAATCCGTCATGGGGCGAAACATTCAACCTCCTCGTTCCGTCTCCGTATTTGCAACAAACGCTCTCTTTGAATGTCTACGATTACAACGACTTTACAAAGGACACCTCTTTGGGTTCATCTACCTTCTTTTTGTCGTCTCTGGATGAAGAAGATGGAGAAAATGGTGGACGAGCAGGAGGGGCATTGGCGTGGAAAGAGGATGCTGAGGTGCCGATTCTGAGGGACGGGAAGGAGAGAGGGCAGTTGAGATTCGATGCTTCATTCTACCCGGTACTAGACCCAGATGAGAGTGGCGATGATATGGACACGGGTAACTATCTCTTTCCAGCTGAACGAACTAGGACATAGAACTGACCGAACACTTTCCAGTCGATGTTGGAATCGTCCGTCTGACGATCCATCAAGGAAAAGATCTCGACGGGTCCAGTGCCTTGTCAGGGTTCCTCTCTCCTTATGTCACGGTCGTCCAGGGTAACCCGAATCAGAGAGGGAACAAACCTATCCACCGCACACGCACCATCCCGCACACCTTGAATCCATCATGGGAATCTACATTTGAATTTCTCTCTCCGCCATCGAACGTCCTCACCTTCAAACTCCAAGATGACCGCGACTTCCATAAAAACCCCACCGTGGGCTACATGAGTGTGACTTTGAGGGATTTGGTGAGGGCAAAGAAGGAGGGAAGAGATCTGTTCCCGCTTTCACACTGTAAGAGCGGGAAGATCAGAGTGAGTGCTACGTGGCGTAGTGTGGGGGTGCCTCCAGTGGATGGGAAGGGGATGGAGCCGATTGGTGTAGTGAGGTTGTGGTTGAAGCAAGCGAAGGATGTGAAAAATGTGGAGGCAGCGTTGGGTGGGAAGGTGAGAGTTTACTCGACCTTTCTTAGAACTGAATTATGGGAGACTAAATTGGATTAGAGCGATCCTTACATGAGGGTTCAGATTAGGAATGAAACCAAAGGACGGACTGACGTTGTTAATAATGGTGAGATATCCTGCCCTCAAAATTTCCACAGAAACATTGAAAAATGTTTCCTAGATCTTAACCCAGTCTGGGACCAGATCATCTATATTCCTGGTACGTGGTCTCTCTGAAGTCCTCGCTATGGTTTCAGGAGTGTTGAAGGGTTGGTCCGTTCTAGTTCACTCACTGAAGGACACCCTGCTGCTGGAATGTATGGATTATCAAAATATCACACGGGTAAGCGCTGGTGCTTATTTAAACATCATGTAATCCCATTCACTCTGTGCAGGACCGATCCCTGGGCTCTATTGAACTACGCGTTTCTTCTCTCGCTCGCACATCTGAAGATCCTATCTACCCTTACGAGTCCACTGGAACCAAAGACTCTGTCGAAACCTTCCGACTGGACAAGGGCAAGGGCGAATACAAAGGAGACTTATACTACACCGCTGAATTTCTTCCTTCCATGAAGCTCAAGCATCATAAAACCGATGATGGGACTGAGGGAGGTGTCGTGGACGATCGGGCGTCAATCCCGGGTTCGCCGAACAGCCCTGTTCCAGAGAGTCCAATTGGCATCACATTCCGACTTCCCCCTCCGCCGAAGAAGGTCGCTGAAGCCGTGGTGGTGCAAAATGAAGGAGTGTCGACGGAGATGTCCGAGCAACAGCCCGAGGAAGCGGTAATTTCCCCGACTCTGATAGAGGAGAAGGAGGACGAGGAAGCGGGGGCCGATCTTGCTGACGAGGAATTGCTTTCGCACCGTATGCGGCCTTTTTCTGCTATGGTTCTTCTCTTCTTGCTAACTTCACAATCAGAGTCTGGAATTATTGCTTTCACCGTTCACTCTTCGCATTCGAAAAAGCGCAGGCTAGAAGTCCTCCTCGATGATGCCTACTGGCCATGTTTCACTGCTCCTCGTGCCCGTGTTGGCGAAGGTTTCGTTAAAGAGCTCGACTTCAGCAAGCTTTGGCTGCGACTGAATACGGGCGAGGAAGGAGAGAAAGACGACATCGTGGGGGAATGGTCTGGCGAGACAAAAGCATTTCTGCAGGCTTGCCTGGTATGTGCTAGCTCGCATCTCGTTGGTATAGATCACGGCCTAATTGAATCATAGTCTGGAGGTGTGCAAACATATACCCTTTTGGACAGGGATGGCAAGGAGGCTGCCGTCGTTACGCTTGAAGGTCGCTTCAATCCTGTGCCTGTGACACTGGAGCCGAGGGAGAGCGTGAACAGTGAGTTTTNCATTTACTAGTCAACTTCCATGCGTATCTGACACCCGGGAAAGACCAAGGAATCCTCCAGGTTGACATACTAGATGCTCATGGGGTTATGGGTGTCGACAGAGACGGTACGCTTGCGTTTATTCATGCGCGATTGATCCTCCGAGTATTGACGCTCGCTCTAGGGAAGTCTGATCCTTACGCCGTTTTCACCTTGAAGGATACACGCGTGTTCAAGTCAGAGACCCAGAAGAACACCCTTAATCCTACCTGGAACGAGAGCTTTACAGTGGGGATTGTGAGTCTTAAATTTTGTCTGCAAACATGAGCCAAGGAAGTTGATGCTCCACTGGTAGCTTTCTCGCACGTCCGAGGGCTTTGCTGTGGAGGTCTTTGACTGGGACCGGGTCGGAAAAGCCCAAAGTTTAGGCTGTGCAGTTATTACCCTCGCGGATCTTGAGCCGTTCCAACGAAAAGAGCGACACCTAGCCTTRGTGCATCCGGAACATGGAGAACATGGGGTAGTKCRCGTCAAGCTRYTWTTCCGGCCAGARATCATGACCAAGTCGAGGAAGAACACGTCGACRTTCTCAGCCGCGGGAAGRGCAATGACACAAACTGGGAAGAGTGTGCTTGGGATGTTTAAGAGGGGTAAGGACGAGGAAGACATTGTTACAACCTCAGTTGGTGAAACGTCTTCTGTGAATCCGTCTTCAAACGGTGGATCTTCGGTGGCTTCACTGAACGCTAGCGTGAACTCTAAAGAGACCGGCACGTTGTACGTCACTGTTTTGGACGCAAAGGATCTCGTCCCCAAGGATTGTAAGCCCTATGTCACCCTGAGCCTTGGGGAAAAAGAGCGGAAGACCAAACATGCTAAGAGAGGGTCTGTGCCTGAATGGTGGGTATCATGAACATCGAAACAACTTAGTCTAAATGTTGAATATACTTTACAGGAACAAGCCATTTTTCTTCCCAGCTGACATTACCATTCCCGAACTCTATGTACGCGTCTTCGACCGTAAGACATTCGGAAAAGACCCTCTCATCGGTGAAGCCGCTGTCGATGTGGGTTTTTTCCACTCGTTTTGCACCGTCTTCCTCCCTTTCTGATTCATTTCAGGTCTGGAGATATGTGCAGCCTAGCAATGGCGGATCTGCGGAAGTTCCAGTTGAGCTCAGAGACAACTGCGGCACCATTCGACTCCGGATCGAGTGCAACTCCGACACACCATTCTCAATATCATCTTCCACACGCCGCTCCTCTGTTTCTTCTGCGGATCGTATTTCCATTGCATCCAAGACGTCCGGCAGGTTCAGTTTTTCCAGGCAGAGGACGGAAACTTAATTCCCTATTTATCTGCATCAAGCATTGGATCCTCCACACTATCTCGCATTGCATTACTATCATCATTCATCTTACACTCATCTAAACTTTGCATTTTATATACTCTATCTCATCCGCAATCTTTTGTATTCCATTTAGTCTCGCTGCATTCCTTGCTAACCATATCCTAATACAGCGTCTAGCTATACTCCTCCCTTGCTATGCTCATTGCCCGCTTTCTAAGCTGCTTGTTTTCTGCGCTGTAGTCAAATGAATATGTCATTATCGCATTAAAAGCATTGCGTGAATCGCGTGAACACAGATAGATGAGGTAGAGTTGCACAGGTATGTGAGCTGCTCTATTCCAATTGAAACGAGATTCTGACGGATCGTTGAAGTACCACAATGAATTACTACCAGCATGGATGTATGATTGAGTGTTCAAGTAAGGGATTCCTGGCCTAGTCGTGATATGGAGGGCATGAGGCGCCAAAGTCCCCCGATGAACTCCCATATCACTCGACATCGTGGCNAGGATAAGGTGATTTTCCGCCATTGTGCAAGTTCTCAATCTTTCCCTTCATTCCAGATGAGGATGTTTCAAGGGTTGACGATTACGAAGTCGAAGATTTGAATTTATGGAGGTCTCGCCTTTCTTTCGCTCTTCTTTTTGAGCACTTTGTATCGTAGCAGGTACTTGGCATCTGGAATCCTCTCTTAACTGGCATCATACAGGTACGCCNTGAAGAGCTAATGGAACGTGACACCCTCTTAGCCAATCCCTGGCGGCGCCACAGGTGAATGTAAAGTGCTTACGAATACGAATGCTACTTAGATCAGATCACTACCCAACTTTTCTGGCAATTACTACGTTGGCTAACGTTTCGCCCCGCGCGGTTAAACGATGAGTCGTCGTCCAGGTAAGAGCACTTCGGAATTAATCCATATGTCCTCATCTAAACGTTTCTCAGATATAACGTGTTCTCAGATCACCACCGAGCAAACTCTATCCCTCCGTCACTCTGTACTCTGGCCAAATGCTCCGATTTCTCATGTCCAACTACCCGAGGACGAGCAAGGATGGCATTTCGGGGCATTTCTTCCCAGTGAATCGGTGCCTATCGCTGTCATTTCTCTCTTTGAGGAGCCTCTACCGGCCGGGTCTCTTTCCATCGATAAAATTCAAACTCCTCCAGCTGCGAGGTTCCGGAAATTTGCCTGCGATAAGAATCATCAAGGGCGTGGAATAGGGACTTTATTGCTAGAGCACGTATTGCTATTCGCGCGGATGCGCCTTAAGGCCAGTGTGGTGTGGTGTGACGCACGTGTGGAGACTGCCCGGTGGTACGAGAGACGGGGGTTGGCAAGGTTTGGAGAAATGTTTTACAAGGGGTCAGTCGAATACGTTCGCATGCAGGTTACTTTCGATGTCGATGACGTCTCTGGGAACTCGGTAGAACCATAATTCTCTCCAATATGTCAGCTGCCGATGATTTCAGTTGCTGGTACTGCTAAGGGACGATCGAACCTCAAACTCGTGGCGAGTTTTCTTCGACAATCCATATCGGTCCAACGAGGCGGATGAGGTTCTGGAAGATGAAATTAGATTAAAGCCCGAAGTCCTACACCACGCTGAAAAATATATCTCCTATACACTTTCCTATCCTGAGCTGCGTCAGATGGCGTGCAGCTAGTACGGCGAATAGAGAGTTCACAAAGTGTCATAACGATGTGGACAATGAATGGCACAGCTCCAGCTCTATGTGATGTGGCTACGAGGTTTCGGATTACTTCGCCCGGATCATTAGCGTGCTCTGCTCTGATCCGTAGCTCGTTCGTGAGGCGTACGAGGATTGGAGGCCTTTCCCTCGCAAACTACTCCAACGTGAGGGGTTCTCATTCTCTCCATCTATTACGTTGGTTCAGTGATCACCACAGTGCGGTATCAATGCTCTTTTTACTTCAAGAATATTTTCGGGTCGTTCCTGCTTTCCTTAGACGAGATATCTGCCCAATTTGAGCATGGACCCGTACGTAGTGACCTTTTGGGGAAGTTTAAAACTCGTGATATATTTCTCGATAGCCGCTCCACGTTCCAATCGGATAAGAGTTGGCTCATTTTGGATCGATAATTATGGAGACGCGGATGTAAGGTCTCAGGAGTTGACGGGTGATGATTCCTGTTTTGTGTTGGCATTTTGTAGCGCCAAGGACTAAGGTTGAGTTTTAATTTGTCAATCTAGCTACTTCAATGAATGCATCATTCAAATTGTGTGGCCTATAAAGAGGGTGTAACTTCACTGATTAAGAGCAAGGATTTCCCTGGTTGTGGAAGATTCCAAGATCCCCCCACTTCTTCCGCTTGCTTTTTCTCCATTTTCGAAGGTCTTCGTCGTCGCTTCACCATACTATTCGCTATGAATCAACAACCTGATGGTTGGTCTCTGCACTTCTCTGCATAGGATCATGTCGGCTGCTGTTCATAGCCAAAATAGTTGGTGAAGCGTCTTCGTTTGACTTCACCGACTATGGGTATCTTTCACGCGTCGTTTCAACCCTATCCGTGCTTTCATTAGTACCTCTCTCTATCTGTTCTCGAACCCTCTCCTTCATGGTCTATACTGAAGTTTTATCATACTTTTCCTGTCCTGTGGCGAAAGGGCTAACGCGTTCATCTATCTTAGGCGGCCCAATTCACGTGTCTGGAGGATCTCATATCTAACCGCATACATACAAATCGTCTTTCTACTGATGCATAGCGTGCTTCACATACTCGTCACGAATATCGTTCACAGGTCGATTGATAGTCTCTCAACGCCGCTCTCAAGTTGTATTACAAGTATAAACTTTTCAGACTCTGTGTTATTCCCTAAGTTGTGTATTATTAACACTCCGTATGAGAATCCATGGAGTCTACAGATTCAAGAGATGATCGTCCTTGAGGCACCATCGGTTTCGAACATTGATTTACGTGGACCCGGGTGTCGAGATCCTTGTACCAAAGTTCTTTCCAATACTGTCAGATATGTACAAGGCCCGTTCTAAGCACCACAACACGCCAGTCATCAAATGAGGCATTCCGTCTATTCTGCTCAACTATATCATCCTATATCCACGAGTCCTGCGCTCCTTCCAACAGCTTTTCATGGTCGAGAGCCAATGGTGATAAGGAAACGTACGCTTCTCTTCTCGCATTTTTGCTTCGAAAAATTCCCATCCGCGTTGGGATACGGAAATGTTGAGATGAAAAGAAGTACCTTTCCTTCGCGTAAGATCAGGTAAGATCTCTCAGGCATCATGGATTTGGTGTGGCCGGCCTATCTCAGCTCCGAAGGGTGATTTGCGCTGAACTGTGCGCTGTGCTCCATTTTATGATGAGGCCGTTATAGTAGCAGCCCTCCGCCATCCAGATAAGTTTTGTAGAGACGAAAATCACCTGTTGCCTTGAGAGTCACTGGAACTCTCCTCGTGTGCTATCGCGGTTAGTCTGGAGCTTGTTGAGTGGCAAGGTAAAGCAACTGAGCTTCAATCAACAAGTGGATGGTCTCCGTTAAAAATGAGAGGCACGGCATTAGTAGAATTTCGGCAGGATACCGTTGCTTACCAGCCTCAAGCGGTATCAATTCGGAATCCACGAGATGGGCTCCATTTCGCTGAGATTGGAGGGCTGAGACGTACACTTTATCTCAGCTGAGCTGGTTATTGTGAGCGGGGAAGTCGGTCTTTCAAAATCTCCTCGATGATGGGAAGAGAACAGAGCTGGGAGGAGCGTGGTTACGGCACCTACAATGCCTGGTCAATCCAACGCGACAATCGACTCAATGTCAAGTTGTCAACAGGCCTAGAATTCACACAAATGTGTTGGCGGTACTAGTGAGAGACCGTAGTGCAACCTACAAGTTCGAAGCAGTGTAGAGGATTGATTATTGAATGAACTTAAGCTTGACTCTTGAGGAGGCAATACTGACGTGCACGTGGTTCTCCTCAATTAGTCTCCGCTTGAAACTTTGGCTTGCGCCGCACTATCGGATCAATAGAAGCCAAGATTTCACCTGGCCAATACTTGCTTCGTATCCTACAGTCGCAGGTTGGTTATACTTGCGATACTCCGTCGAGCCACGAGCAAAAAAGGCATCAGAATTATTCATTTCCCAAGCAGACTCTTGTTGGCGTTCGTCGAATGAGTGCACCCAAGGACCGATGCCGGCCATGCGTACCAAGTGCCACCCGTCATCATAGTTAGAATTTTACTATCACTGGCAACAATCCTTTTGTGGGTGCGTGTTGGTTGTGGCGTGAGTGTATAGTGTCCACGTGTGAACTCTACCTTATTAGATCTTGCAACATGATAGCGGTATAATTGTCGCACCTTGGTATATTACACCCACCAATCATGGAAACCCTGAAGAGGCAGTTTATAGAGCGCTGTCACGAATCTACCTTGGAAGGAGGCACGCATGCCACCACGTTTAAATCGCAGCCTGAACACATACAGTTGAACGAGGATCGTATTATTATGGAGACATGGCACATTAACAATCGTCAATGGCGCATATTGGCGGTGTTGGATGGTACGGAATTGGCTCAATTTCCTTCTCTGGTTACTACTATGGTCGTAACATTCCGACCTAGGTCATAGCGGACACGCCGCATCTGAGTACACAGCACAAATGCTCCCGGGACGTCTTCGCCAGGCAGTGAAACGCGCATTGGAGGAGACAGAACGGGGAACAGGCCAATCGAGGGCTATCAAGCACGCGATTTCTACTACAATTCAAGAGTTTGATCAGAGTCTGGGGGACCAGGTCAAAGAGCTGTTCCCCGATCCGTCGACACTGAGCGAAGAGGACGCAAAGGCACTTGTCGAGAAGCACGTCGACGTTCTTAAGGTTGCGCATGAGGGGACGACCTTAGCKGGGGYGATTTTCCAAGAGAACCGGYCTAGGYTRTGGACGTTYGGACTAGGAGATTCGACTGTAGGTAAAGTATTTTCACGTCTATCCCTGTTTTTTNCGCTTTKCTAANGATAATCCATAAGCACTGTCATATAGGAAAGAAGACGGAACTACCTGTGTGGATCAACTGAACAAGCATCATTCCACTGAGACACCAACAGAGTTTGCCCGGCTCGCACTTCGACACCCTACTCAGGAGATGAGAGACGATCAAATTCTGTTGAACTATCGTGTYCTTGGCTCACTAATCCCMACACGCGGTACGCGACTATCTTCGTGGAAATGTGCCACAAACTGACTCAGTTAAATACCATCTTCCCAGCAATCGGTGACTTTGCATTCAAACTCCGTACAGAGTATGCCCAACGTGTGTTTGTGCACGTTCCCAGCCCTAGCTCCAGCGCACGATTCCGTGAGGGACCTCGCAAATTCAATAAAACACCACCATACATCATTGCACGTCCAGATGTTCGATATATAGACCTTTCCTCTTTTCGGAACCCCGTGCTCTTGATCTTTACAGACGGGATCGACGCCATTGTTGCAAGCAGAAGGGACTTTCATCCTGGACAAACGGTCAACGTGAAGACCACTGGAAAAGGACCAGCTGTCGTGAGCGATCTCCTTCCTTTCAGTCTTGACTGCGACGCAGCAGCAGGCATTCTGGGATGCGAAGTCCAACAGAGTTGGACTGAGGAACCAATCAATCCGGCTACACATATCCTGGGTAATATGCTTGGATGCGGCGCGCGATCTGAGGAGAGGCTGCTGAAGGTGTTAGAGTACGAGAAGTGGGAGGATGACAAGGACGATGGATTTTTCCTTGACGACACTACACTTATCATCCACAGTTTTACGACTGACCAGCAGTCACAATGAAATGGGTAATATCGGTATATACCACTTCCGCCTGCGATCCAATGTCTAATTTTCACAATGTAACACTGAGTCTTGAGATGGTTGTTCTTATCATGTGATTCCATCGAACCTTGTTTCGTTCTGGTACCAAGATGCGATCCAGTAAACACGCATTAGGCTTGAGAAAGTTGTTGTATAGCGTAGTAAATAAGAAAGGTCAATAAATAGGATTTACAACGGGGATTGGAGGCAAGTATATACTGATCATCCGTGGAAAACCTTATTAGATGTCCAATCCCTTCTCACTTTTGCAGAAGTTGAGTATCCCCATGTCATTTTTCTTGGGAAGATCTTCGACGCGTTGGTCACAAACAAGGATGGTGAAAAGACAAGGTGTCTTCGGGTCTACTGGTAAGGTAGTATCCTGGAATGGGTTTGCCAACTGCTGGCCACCATTATCATCGAAACATTTTATGGGCCCTCTCAGATAATCGTCAGGGGTGAGCCCATACTTGTTGATGAGCGTCTCGATTTCACCATCTGGTGGGGCAGAATTACCCTTGCCCGTCGACTGTAAAATCAAGGCCGACGAGCCGTCCCCAACACACAAATGCTGTTTATCGGTCCAGCCGTTTTCGCCTGATTTAGTGCATTTGCTCCCGTGTGTCCGGCTGATGAAAATCTTGCGTTGCTGGAAGATGAGGCCGAGGGAAAACATTTTGATCGAGTCGATCATCGCGCCCTGCAAGTCTGTCTGGGTGACGTTCTGGGAGACCCCAAGGAACTGTCCACCAGAAAGCTGGGAGTTGATACCGGTGGGGCTGTCGACGGCTGCATCGAGAGTCGCCCTGATGAACGTGGATACTGATGCCTGGTATTGTTTGACAACCTCTGCAAGAGAAGTCGAAACATCAGACCACTGGACGTGTGTTAGTACTCTGCTTGCTCTGCGTGTAGAGAAAAGGATAGGCATACCTTCAAGAATGCATCGTCACCGACGGGAGGTTTCATTTGGCGGGCAACGAAGTTGCCACCGCCAGCCAAGGCACTGGCTGCGGTACTCACAGGTCCTGTGAAAGGGACGACGCCGAGAACGCTGGTGAACATTGTCAGCATGGTCTTCAGAGGCGTGATATCATCCTTGGGTTTCGAGAGGAAGTCGGCAACCATGCCAGGCAGCGTCTGGCCCATGATGCTCGAGGCGAATGTGATGGCGGTGTTCACCGAGTTCATGTAGTTGTTCCAGTTTTGGATCGCCACCAGGGCGTACCAGGCTGGGAGGTCTACGGGAACACACGGTTGACCAGCGTTACAGAAACTGTCCAACCCACTGAATTCGACCACGAGTCAACCAGGATATGCGAATGAGAGCGGGGAAAAAGGACATACCAGAAGAAGTTGGGCGCTTCGAAGCTACTGGCCAGTGACTGCACATTACTACCTTGTGCTGCGGTGAGATTGCTTGCTGCCCAATCTTTGAGGAAGGCGTCGATGTCTAGTTTAGTCCATGTATCTGGACTTAATGCCTCAGTAGGACACGAAGTAGCCCCATTCTGACGGACATCAAGGACAGCAGGAAGGGCTGAGATGGAATGGATGGAAAGGGATAGTGTGAAGAGGATACGCGCCCAACGGCTATGCATAATCATGAAATAAAATAGAGTAAGGTGGAAAGGTCGAATTCAAGTTCGTGATAACGAGAGGATGGGAGTGAAAGAAAGATCCCAAAAAGAAGTCGAATAGTGGCAATTAAAAGTAAAGAATTTCGAAAGCCATGTCGTCGCTATTTAAGAGCTCGACGGTTAGCGTGGATTCAAAGCCAAGAAAGCATTATTTTTTGGCGGTGTGCTTCCTCCATGGTCACACGATGGCTTTCAACAAGGCTAGCATAGGTTCCTCGAGAAGACCTGGCGACGCGAAAAGGCGGAGTAAATATCCAGAACAAAAGCCACAAAATCTCGNCGAGTTCGCCGAGGAGACGGCTAACGCTAGCCTGATATACCCCAATAAACCTAAGACAATGCGCACATCTTGGAGCTACAAATGTGTTTCGAAAGGTATACCATTGGAAAAGTCCTACAAAATGAGCATGGACTAGAATTCGAGCAGTACAGCAGATGCAAGTTCCTATTCAATGCAAGTAACAACACCGTGTCGAGCGGGTACGTAGAGAATGGATGATGGTGGAGCGCCAGGAGCCGTACCAGGCAACGGACGAGACTTCCGCTCGCTGACTAAGCAGCTCCCATTATTTTCTTCGCCACAACCTGTCCCATCCAAAANCACTCYAGCGTCAGACTACCAGAGGACACGGCGAGGCTCGAATCCTTGGATTTAGCTTGTAGCACTAAGCAGGGACGCAGTGTCTCTTACAAAGTACTACGAGGCGTCGAATCACTATCAGTGTTAAATAAATACGATTATCAAGCTGTAACTACGCAGTCCAGTCTGTCTGGTGGCGCCTTTGCCTCACTTCCGACGGATGTTCAAATGATTAACCTAGGTCCGGCTACTTCTTGTTCTCGTTCTGCCACCACCATTATGCAGGTGCATTATCCGTCAACCTTTAACTATCGAATAAGCACTTGAATCATCCCATGGCTAACACTCACAGTCGTCCGCTTCCCGGACGGCATTTCCAAATCCTTATCTCTTCCGTAACACGAATGGTTCTACTACTATATGGCAGGCTTCCCCGCGCCTAATCTGGCTTGTCGAAAGTTCTGCGCGTCCTTTGATAAGCAGCGCCACCCAGATAGAACTCTGTAGATATCCGTATCTCCTGTCACTGGTTAGATCACAGAAAAGAAGTCACTTGGTCGGAGTCCCGAAGGAAATCAGTCGCTTTCAAGGCACTATCGTACTTGGACTACAACCATCACTTTCCCTGCTCCGTCTTTGTAGACTGTTGCAAGCATGGCTTATGGAAAAGAGAGCTCAGAATTCCAAGATGTTGACGGGCTGGCTACAGCCGACTTGAAGAAACTAGGATACGAACAAGAAATGCACAGAGTGTGTATTCACTTCACTAACCCATTCCTTTCCGAGATTTCTCTGAAGGATTTATCTGCACAGTCTCGTGGAATGTTTCATCTTCTCTTCAGTAAGTCTTATACCTTTGAATTATCACTRTTCTCTCTCATGAGCTCTCCGTCGTGCAGTGACCCTTGGTACGGGCATAGTACTTGCAAGATGAATGCCAGCTGACGACTGTGACCTCAATAGCCATCATGGCAGTACGTGTGTACCACTTATCTTTTCTCTATTAGCCCCACATCAGTCTCATATGTCCAATTGTATATATAGCGTATGGACTCGCCGCTCCATTTGCGACGGGTCTTGCAGGCGGAGGCCCAGTCACCTTGATCTGGGGATGGGCTATGGTTTCACTATTCACGTTCACGTTGGCTCTTTCTATGGCTGAAATATGCTCCAAATATCCAACATCAGCTGGCGCGTATTACTGGTGCTTCCAACTTGCCTCGCCTCAGTCACGGTTGATCTTTTCGTGGATCAATGGGTGGTTGAATGTCGTAGGGAATTGGACGATTTGTTTGAGTGTCACTTTCGTATGTATCCCCGTTTTCTGTCTGTTTGAAAAGTTCTAAGCGTTGAGTTAATTCTTCTAATAGGGAACCACTCAGCTGCTTGTAGGTGGCATCAACATCTTTCGACCAGAGTGGGTAGCAACCGCATGGCAGACATGTAAGTCCCGAGGATATCGACTGCTGTATGTTCGCTGAGGTTGAGAATTTCCTGGGATTTCCTCAGATTTGATATTCCTCGCAGTCACGTTCGCTTCGTCCGCGTTCGGTATCTATTTCAATAGGATACTGCCAACCGTCGATGTAAGTCACTTCATCCTTGTCAATTCCATCTCCGAATAACATATCTATCTGGATAGATCTTTTCCGCATGTTGGACACTCCTCGGAGTGATCGGTGAGTGCTATTTGCTRGAAAACCGGCGCCCCGCTGACCCTCGAATACAGTTCTCCTTGTATGTCTATCAGTGAAAGCTGCGGCAGGCCGCAACTCTGCCTCGTTTGCGCTAGGGCATTTTGATCCATCTCCTTCTGGATGGACACCTGGGTGGGCTTTCTTCATTGGCCTTCTTCCCGCAGCGTACACATTCTCTGCTATCGGAATGAGTACGTATCTATTCGACTCTTTGTGGATGTTGCATTTCATTGTATTCTAGTCACTAGCATGGCAGAAGAAGTCCATAATCCTTCGGTAGAGTTGCCGAAAGCCATAGCACTCTCTGTTCCTATCGGGTTTCTTACTGGTGTATTCTTTCTCCTCCCGATTCTGTTCACGCTTCCAGACATTGCTACACTACTTGCTGGTATGTCTTCTCACCCATGGACACCGATAGATTGGCTGAATGGGTTGGCCTAGTCCCTAATGGGCAGCCCGTCGCGTTGATGTTCGAATTGATCATGGGTTCTAGAGGTGGNCGGATTTGGNATGGTACGTCAACCTGAACTGTGGCATTGTACCTCATAGGCTCACATCTCTTCCATAGTGGTTTATCCGTAGGTTGCTCTATGTCCCATTCATTCACCAATCTCACCCAGTACCCTCTGACAGTCTTCGGCATCGCAGTATTCTGCGCTATATCCATCTGTTCCGCCTCATCCCGTGCAACATGGGCCTTCGCTCGTGACAAGGCCATCCCTTTCCACACATTCTTCGCTCGAGTCGATAGTCACTTCGGATTACCTCTCAATGCATTCCTCCTCTCTACCCTCGTCCAAGTGCTCCTGGGCCTCATCTACCTGGGCTCAAGTACAGCATTCAATGCTTTTGTCGGTGTTGCAGTGATGTGCTTGCAAGCGAGCTACTCTATGCCTGTGTACATCTCGCTGTTCAACAAAAGGAGGGGATTGCAGGGGTCGAAGTTCCAGTTAAAGGGAGCGCTGGGATGGGTGGTTAATATCGTTGCATGCGCATGGACGTCGTTTGAGATTGTGCTGTTCTCTATGCCCKCCATCGTGCCCGTCACAGAGTCGACCATGAGTATGTCCCTATCCTTTGAACCAACCGGTTTGCTGATGCGACGGTATTGTAGATTACGCGTCAGTGGTGTTTGTTGGCTTTGCCGCTATAAGTGCGGGATGGTACATTATCAGTATGTTATTCTCCTCAACTCAACGGTCCCGATTTGCAATGTGCTGACACTCCTGCTCAGGTGGGAGATACCATTACACCGGCCCTCCTTCCCCAACGGCAACCGACTCGGGCACTGATACCGACTCTCAGGTGGAAGCGATAGAGGTTGAAGTGTCTAGTAAGAAAGAGAAGGACACGGGCAGAAGTGGCGATTGAAGATGAGATAGAACAGGATGCATATTCCAATGACCAGAGAGTCAGATCGTGAAGCTTTGCACCAATACGAGGTTTCTTTGTAATAATACCTACAACGCCGCACAGTTGTTAATGTCGCTATCTCGACCAAATGAGTGCTAATCGGAAAGAGGAGTATTTATTTCAGGCTCCCCAACGTATAATTCCTGAGATTGGTTGCTCCCATTGCGATCGATAGCATTGCTTTTTCGTAGATCTAGAGGATTGTTTTGTGGATATTGGATTAGAGACTTTTTTTGACTTAGAGTCCTGTCCCACAGCGTGGCAAGTTGTCCATACATGTTTATCAGATGGTATCAATACAGTACGGAACTCTTACTTCTCTGTCCAGGAGGAATCTAGGTATGTATTATACGTACATGTAAACACTACGCCGAAACTTGAACTGTTCGGTTCGACGTTTTTTCATACTCCGATATACTGACCCTGATCCGCGCGAGCGGCACACGCTCAAAGTTCGATCGGAGATCAATAAATGCTCAGGAGTCAATACTGTGGCGTTGCACATTTCCTGTGTCATTGCAGCCCAAAGCTCCTCCTGGAGGCCGAGGACTCTTTTTTTCTGTTCATCAGTATCATATCCTCGTTGCTTATGCAAAATTATTGGAAGTTTGTAACCTAGAAGTATCAACCATCCCAACCCTCCAGCAGCCAAAGATCTCTACTCAAGTGATGTCCGAATTTCTGCACACATCTTGAATATGTTCCGGTAATCACGCGGAACAAACTCTCTTCCCGTTCTTCCTTGACGCCAGTGCCCCTAGAAACTCTCCGCCTCTGACGGACGGAGGAATGGTGCAAGTTGCAARAAACATCACCTCTGAGCTTGGAAACAGTCAAGAAAACAAGTTCACTTCACGTAGGGAAGTCAGGACAATTATATCCTATATTCTTCGGGCTTCCTCTATTCATTCTTCGGATACTCAACTTTGAAGGTCATGGACTCATATGGGCGCTGAAAATGATCTCTAAAACATATACTACCACGTTGTTCTGCATTCTCGGATGCGGGTTCTTTTATCCTCCGAGATGGTATAAATTGAGTCTGAAGGTACTTAAAAGGCGAAAATCAAGACCCAGAGTTCTCCTTCATCCTCTCCTCGAGGAAGTATGAGCTCCAGCCTTCCAGCGGGACATCCGCCTATTGAGGCTCATAAACACGAAGGGGTCGAATGCCCAATCAGTAGGAGCATAGCACACTCATACTGCCCACCTCAACCAGGAGACATTCGGTCGGTCTGCCCTGCACTAAATACCATGGCTAACCACGGATTTATGTATGTAACGTAACGTCTTTTGTGGAACGTGCGCATACTGATAAAAGGTGCGACTTACTACAGTCCAAGAGATGGAAAAAACATCTCGTATACAGTCCTGAAAGCCGGACTCGAAAAATGCTTNCAACCTCTCTTCCCCACTTTCCACAGTTCTTACAACGGGCGGTTTCTTACTGACAGATCGTTCGGGCCTCATCTCCGGAAACATGAATCTGTTCGACTTCGGGATTCATGGTGGAGTCGAACATAACGCCAGCCTAGTTCATCGTGATTGCTCTGATGGTGAAGAATATGCACCTATAGATATCGTCGAAGATTGGGTAGACAACCTTGTAGGTGACATCGAGCCCAAGGTTCATCTCGTGGACCTCGACGACGTAGTCGTCAATGCGGAAGATGTTGCTCGAATGCGAGTAAGACGAGAGGCTGAATCAGCATCGCTCTCACAGCCTCTAGACGCTGTACATGCCGAGATAGCCCGGGGAGAAATGGCCATAATATTGGGAGTGTGGGAGAAAGAGAATTCAGAAGGAAAGAAAGGGGTTCCGTTGAGGTATCTTCTCGATTGGTTCCGTTATGAGAAATTACCAGACGGATGGAAGCCCACGCATGTACAAGGATTGTTGGACGTTGTTCACCGAAGCAAAGAAATAAAATTGGCAGCAGAGAGTACCCGAGAGAAAGAGAGAGAGATTCAGGATTGGGAGCTAATGCAGACAGATTGATAGCAAGGTTGTTTGAATATCAATCATCTCACCGCTGCGTAGTAGTATATAATGTTCGCAGGGTGACTAGTCCTCGTAGTTAGCTAAGATAATTTATGTGTGGAGTTTATTTATTGTATCCAGGCGATTGAGTTCTGTATTGCTAAGTGCTGGATTGTCCTACAAATCGAGAGTGGCACAGGAAGGAAGAAGGCTCATGATCACTGTGATCAGTGGCTACATCACCGTATGACTCACCGAGGGCCACTTCGACGCCACTCTTGGGACCTTCTCCAGCTGCCTCCATTCCAGAATTACACCTCGTGGTTCTGATTGATCCAAACCTGAAAAAGAACAAAAGCGTGCGAACCATTTCGTTGACGAAGTACAAAGACTGCGTTTTTGTCTCCGGTCCATGATTCGTTTCTTTTGTTCTCAATTTAGGACCTTCTTTGTTTTACCTTTCCGTATATAAACACTGTCAGGAGTAGTAGATGGAGCGTCATAACAATCCCTACGATGATTTCACCTGCAGAATCCTACATCCTCCAGTTGGACGATCTCTTCCAGCCCGTAGGCCAAATTTACGACGCTCGCACTGGCATTTCAAAAATCAGCATTCATACCGGACCTTTTCCAGACAGTCCAACCCAATTTATCTCCAAGGTGGACCACTCAACGGACGCCATCGTAAATTACCGTCCTCCTACTCCTGGGAAAGAGGACTATCCGGTATATGTAGGCGTCAGGGGGTTGACAAAAGGAGAGGTGCCGGCGACTAAGTGGCTGGTTGATTTAAAGGATAATAGCCGGTATGCACCTTTCTCAGCGATTAGATATGTATCGTAGCTAACTAGATCTACTTACTAGGCGTATGCAGATGAATTGGCGTGATTGCATCTGGTTCGGAGGTACCAGTATAGAATCTGGGGCGTGGATGCATACGGTATGCTTCGCCAGCTGTCTCGATGAATGTACGGAACTAATGCAGCATACCCCCATAGCTTATGCACAAACCGTCTGCCTTCCCTGATCGTGGTTACATCGTCCCGTTGGCCTCTGTCCAACTCAAACTACGCGACCACGCAGGGTATCTCTTCTCACTCGATTTCTCCCACATTGCCGAGAAACGAGATTATCTCAATGACTCCGAGAGAACTGCTGTTGCTGTCTCCGCTTTCCTTCTGATTTTGAGCTGCGTTCGGAATATCGACAAGCAGTCTAGATTCTAACCTGGCCCGTCATCATTCTCATTGTGTATCAATATTCTTTCGCCTTCATTGCTGTCAATGTATCTTTATCTGTAGAATTTCCATAGCCTGGAAGCGGAGAGGTGGTAGAGAATATACCCAGAATTACCTAATTCTTACTTCATATCTTTATATCTCGGAATCAAATAGCATTCAACTATACGCCTGACCCACCACAATGGCAGTATGACCTCTCCAGCTGAAGTGAAGGCCGATGCGCTGTACATAATGACTCTCAGTCAACACATTGGACTCGGAGACCCGTTCCAAAAACATTGCTCAACTCATGGATATGGTAAAAGACTGCTTGTTACGAATTGACCAGTTCTACGATACTATCTGGAACAGCATACTCCTTCATCTATCCACCTCAGTCATCCTCTCGGTTGAAGACGTTAGCTCGAGGTCGTCTGGCCTTCTGAACTCAAATGTAGAGAAGCACGTTGATACTTCTGGGGCGTCCCAAAACCCTCGTTGAAGATCAGCAATCACTATTATTATTGTCGGGTATAACCCCTATTGCAGCTATTAGATTCTTGTGTCGTATCCAAAGATGAGCACGTACCAAGACTTGATTGGATATAAATGAGAACGATAGTTGTGCTATAAGAAGACCACCATATGGAGGGGGACTTCTCCAGGTTATCAGAAGCAAGGACTATTGGAAGTTGAAGGTRGAATCWTYAGAAAGKAGTGTCGTTATGGAGCCNAAAATATCACTTACATAGAATAGAAGATATACCAGACCGGATTCTGTCAAGAGAGCAAGAACTTGCTCAACGGCAGAAGCAGGAGTGGAGTTCCCAAGATGTTTACGGATAACTTTGCGATGCTCCCTGAACAACATAAGCATCATTCTCCAACTCTGTCAATTACACCCACGTACCAAGTCTTGTAAGCCACCATACTGGTTGAAACGGCGTTCGCAGCAATGGAGAGAGTGCTTGTAGCTAGATCCAGCCGACGTGCTATACTCCCTATCGGCCATGGGTCATTCCCAGCACGAAGCCCGGCCCAGTCCATGGTAATCAAGCAGCCGCAGAATGCCCCTACCAGATGGTTAGAACAAGGAATATGGCTCCAGTAACAAAGATCAAACCAAATGAGGCTACCCAKATAGCAATAGGGAAGGCCATGAACCTTCGTTGATCTTGCCACAGCAAAAATGTTCTCCAAATCACTACGGCATCTCCTAATAGAAACTGAACAAGGCATGAGACATGACAATGCAAGCTTAGTGAAGAGACAATACTTACCTCAAACACAAAAACAAGACCTGTAATAACACTTGTGCTATAGTATGGAGGAAGAACCGCTGCACTCTTCTCAGCAAATGATTGATCTCCGGAATCCTCTAGCAGGACTTTCTTTATGTTATAGAAGAACGTGTAGCATTCGACGGCGAGTAGAAGAGTGGATAATAGAAACATGACAATCACGACGAGGAGCATGAATAGATGCGATCGATTGTTTAAGAGTCCCTTGGAGCTTTGATCATGGTTCAAGATTAGCATGCGCCACATCGTCTGTCTTAAATTGCGAGCCCACCAAAGAGAGTAGCTCGCGAAGAGTACCAATGTGAGATAGACACCTGCAAGAACATCACTATTCCAATAAGCACCACCTTCACCAGGAGCGAAGCGTACCCCAGACTATCGTCTCCCAAAAAAGTGGTATTACTATCCTCATGATAGACTCTCCGATCTGGCGAAAGATAATCGTTTGCTCAATGGCAGATGACATTGCGTCCGCTGTTTGGAGGGAGAGAAATGAAGATGGGGATTACATTTTTCGCTAGTCTTCCCAGTTTTTATCCTGTTCTAGCTTTGAGCAACGAGGAGTAGCTTTGCTCCAGACGAGAAACCACATGGACTCCCAGCTTCCTGCCCATCTTTCTAACCCCTCAAGACTCATCGAATAGACGCACACCAGGGGTAATGACAAGGGAAATGTTTTGTAGTGAAGATCATGACATTCTAGCTTCTGAAGAATCCATGATTATCAGGAATGCTGCGTACAGCAGTGTAGGAACGTCATGGGAATTCACTATGAGCCTCAAAATCTATTGGACCTATGGAATATGTTCAAATTGCAGTCACAGTCAGTCTTTTCAATCAATCTGGTCATGGTTATAGTCATGAAAACATACCGGAAAACCCTGGGCGTTCATTTGAACCGACTTCGAAACGAAATCAAAACATAGCTTGCGAAGCATTGCATAACTTTATGAGATCATAGGTCAAGCGCTCAGAGGGAGTTCCTGAAGCTGATGAATTAGGGCAGTTGAAGAATGACAGAATTTCTTCCTATTTTTCGGTCTCATAGAACCTTCAACAGATGAGGGAGAGGACGCAAGTAGTAGTCGGACTCGCATTACCGCATCCCTGTGCCATTTCGGTTATCAAACGGCATTGAAGCGGCGCTTCTGTGGCGTTTGAACCTGGGAGTTTCTTCACGAGTCGATAAACCTGGGACCGTAGATAAATCAATTCTCGGTTTATCTATCTATGGATATATTCAGATCTCATTAGCATTAAGAGTTGCAAAAGCTTTCCAGGGTAACGCCTCAACCGTAGCCGGGCCGACCCGCTGAGCCGGGGCACTTTTTGAGCCTTTGCTCTTGATCACCACGCATTATCCTTCTCTAATCTCATTCTTTCCCATATTTCCCCTCAAATTTGAGCTTAGTAGTTTTCAATTGCTTGCTACAAGTGACACCCGTTGCCTACTTCCGTTCCCAGGATAATCTGCAATAACTTCCCAACCAAGGTATAGTGCAATCATTAAGATGGATAAGATGCAGTGAGTAATAGGACAAAACCCCTTGATTTTTACCCTCTGATTTCGGTATTATTCAGCTGTCCTAATTTCCGTCCATGGCTCGTGCATGAATTCTAGTTTCTTGTTCGATAGCCAAAGCCTTTCAGACCCGTAAGTTTAGCGGTGCCTGCCGTCACCCATCCCCGACTCCCAAAACCCACACATATGAACATCACTTGCATAATTGTGAATGAGAATGTACGTCCTGCAGGCGAAAAGCTGCTTGCGCCCCGGCCAAGCTGCGCTTGGGCAGCTCCTCTCGGCTTCAGCAGCACAAAGACTTCATTTAATAAATTGAAGCTCTATAACTATCCATAACTCAGCGTTTAAAAGAAGCTGGATCCGGGCTTGTTGCAGTACACTCCATTTGAATCAAAATGTTGCACCGTCATACCATTCGAGGTTGAGAAGACCCTCCTTCCAGTAAGCTGGAGTCGGGGATCTCTTTTGTATGCTTCATCATTATCCTAGCCAATGTGGGCATATTTTGATAACATTTTCGCGTCTTCAGTGGCATTCAGTACATGATCATTTTGGTTCCGCGGCGTCAACTTCACTTCACACTACGCATCGTCCCGACCCATCCGACCTTGGATCAATCTATGAATAGCTGGATCACTGTCGACTGAGCATCTCTGAGCATGAGCTCTTTCGTGTATCCTATATATCCTTGTCGATCGTCGACCATCCTTACTATAGTAATATTTCCAACACACCCCTAGGGTGGACTATAGAACGCTCTGGCATTACCGGGTTCAAAGGTATGCAGTTTCCCCTGCTGTTATCTCACTTTATTCTTAGCATCGTGAAATTATTCCCCAGACGATCGACTGTACCGATTGAGGTGCTGGTCCTAATCAATCTTCCCCGACTTCCGAATCACCCCGGATTCTGTCTACGCATTCCCCATGGTGGATTGCACAAACTACATATTGCAGTTCGGCCTCGGCTTGGCTTTATTCGCGAATCATCCGAGATGGTGCGCACTACGGTACAACTTTGCAATGCACTGCTCATACATTTGCTCCAACAGTGTCTCACCGAGCTGCCTGTTGAGTGAAACAAGCGTCACCGATGCACATTTTACGGCATTTCTCTCCAGACCGAAATAGTCAGCTTCCCCACCCCCCACTTCACCGTGGGGAAATTGGTGAGTACTCCTCGACGGATATGGTCTATCAATAGCTTACATTCCCCAGGTTCACTTCTCAACTAGGGAAGACTAGGGACCATCAATGAAATCGAGCTCAAAAATATCCACAAGACCTCCGGCCTTGTGATGGAATGAATGATAGGACGGGAGTACATGGCTTATTTTTAGTTCCCTTCAACACGCGCCACCCCATCCCCTACTAGCCCTACCGCCGAGGTATATAAGGGTATCAATAACGACCGTCGTCGCACCCGTCCACCCACCCCCGCGATGGCCCCTTATTTCTTAACGAACCTGATCCCTCGTCGAGAGAAGAAAGAGTCAGCCCGCCCGCTCCTCACTGCTCTCGCTACAGTCACTTGGGTTCAGTGGGCTCAATTCTTCTCGGGCTGGTTAGCATGGACTTGCGACGCTATCGACTTCTTTAGTGTTTCTCTCAGCGTCCGAAACCTTGCTGCACAATTCAACAAGCAAAACCATGACATTACGACGGCCATCACCCTTACCCTTCTCTTGCGTTCAATTGGCGCTCTCGTCTTCGGTATACTATCCGACCGTTTTGGGCGCAAGTGGCCGCTTGTAGCCAACCTTGTGTTGGTCGCGGTGTTGGAGCTCGCTGCAGGATTTGTTGACACTTTCCCTCAATTTTTAG
>LBLO01000243.1:0-36586 GCA_004354395.1 Chondrostereum purpureum | reverse complement strand
TTTGAATACATCTACACCAAGCATTGGAAATACATTAGTAGTGTTATTATGCGCATAGAGTATCGACTTCGCGCTGTTATTAATGTGTCGCTGACCGAAAAGGTATCGCGATGAATCATATGTTTCGCGGGCCGTTTTAATAAATCGACAAACGGCCCAGGATAGTCTCTGCGATAAGAATTCTTGTCTTCACAAAGATAATAATTCGCGCTTACCCCAAGTAACATTCTGCACCGAACCAAACGGCCATTGGTCACCAGCCTCAGGCGATGTGATTTTTGGCGCAAAAGCTATCAAACTCTTTCCATGGGCTGCTGATGGGGGTGCGGGAGCTGCTGAGAGAACAGCAAAGAAGAGGGGAAGGGCGGAAAGAAAGCGAAGAAACATGACTTTGGGTATTGAGGAAAAGGGCAGCGGAAGACAAAGGGTGAAAAGAAGGGAGATGTAGGTAAAAGTCTACAGAAAACTGGTTCAGTTCTAACACGATGTACGCTTTATATATCCGTAGATTATATTGTGGCGCTGGATTGAGACTGGATTTCGTGTGACAGTCACAATCAAGACCACGTGATGCAAACACGCTCTACGCGTCGGGACCGAGTTGATTTAGTAATTGGTTGCGTTCCTGTCTTCGTACCATCATCCCATGCTCCGGCGAGCTCCAACGACCCACGACGGGAAGGTCGTTGACCGGCTCCAAGAAAGCACTCGAGTTAATAAACCTTTTAAACCTCCAAGTTTCAATGTCGCTACAGAGCGTGCCCAACCGCAGCGGAAACGCAAACACGTATCCTACAAAGGACAGCAAGGAGACGACTCCGATTCCGACGATGAGAACAAGAAGAAGAAAAGAAAGAAGGATGGGATGGATAAGGACTATATGGATGTGGATGCTATCAAAGCAGCAGTGAAAGAATATCCTGTGTTCAAAAATCCAAAGCCTTTTTCTCAGATGCGAGGGTTTTCGATGCCAGTTATGAAGACCAAAGATGGAAACGTCGTCCACCATATTCTTTCGAACATATCCCTAGGCATTCGGCCTCAAGCGAAGATCCTTCCCCGACCATTGCATGATCCTATGGAGGATCATGCCATCGTCTTATACGACCCCACCATTGATGATCGAGAGACGGACGAAGAAAAGAAAGCACGAGAAAAGGAGGAAGAGAAAGAAAGGCTGATGAAAGAAGCCCAGGAGAAAACCGCGGGGATGTACAACCCTCACAAGAGCTTGAAAGCGTTACTAGGAGAAAATAAGGACAAGAAGAAAGCAGATAAAGTTCCAGTTGTGATAGACCCGCGCCTTACGAAAGTCCTTCGACCTCATCAAGTTGAAGGCGTGAAGGTGAGCTCTTTTCCCTCGTTTCGTTACTCTCCTTACACTCTCCTCAGTTCCTTTATCGATGTACCACCGGAATGCTGGTTGATAATCAATATGGATGTATCATGGCTGATGAGATGGGTCTGGGAAAGACGTTGCAGTGCATTGCATTATTATGGACCTTAATCAAACAGTCGCCCATCCTGGGAAACCTTCTATCGAGAAATGTATAATCGCCTGCCCATCCAGTCTGGTCAAGAATTGGGCAAACGAACTAGGTCAGTCCCTGTTTATAACCTCACCGGGATGGTCGCTCATGAAGGTGGACCGAAAAAGATAAATGGCTTGGAAAAGATGCCATTAATGCTCTCGCGGTCGACGGGAAGGGAGGAAAGGCGGCACTCCTCCCTAAAGTTGCGCAATGGGTAGCAGCGAGTGGGCGCAGTGTCACCCAGCCAGGTACTTATCTTCTTCGTGATCTCGGCAGAGGAACTCTTTGCTAATCATATGCAAGTCATGATTGTTTCGTACGAGACTCTACGTACACTCACGGTGTATTTAGCCAATTGCAACATAGGTTTACTTCTTTGTGACGAAGGACATCGGTTGAAAAACTCAGGTAAATATCACCCAAGTCTATTTCCCGCAAGTTGTTATCGATGCATTGAACAGAGTCTCAAACGTTTATGACGTTAAATTCTCTCAACGTCAAGCGTAGAGTCATCCTCACTGGCACTCCTATCCAGGTAAATCTAATTCTCTTAACCTAAAGGCAGGCGTGTTAATAATTGACCGTAGAACGATCTCTCCGAATATTTCTCTCTGCTAAACTTCGCGAACCCCAATTTCTTAGGTACAAAGAACGATTTCCGAAAGAACTTTGAAAATCTCATCATCCGAGGCCGGGACGCGTCTGCAAGTGACCAAGTGAAAGCAAACAGTGAAAAGAAGTTGAAAGAGCTGGGTGGACTTGTCACGAAGTTTATCATTCGACGAACAAACGACTTGCTATCGAAATATTGTTCGTCTATTTCTTTCCTATATTGCTATGTTTTCAATGCTAATGGTCAACTTCAACTTGTATTGTAGTGCCGGTGAAGTACGAACAAGTGGTATTCTGCAAGCTATCCGATTTCCAACTGTCACTCTACCGACTTTTTATCTCATCCCCCGAAATCAAAGCACTCTTGCGGGGGGCAGAATCACAACCTTTGAAAGCTATTAATATTTTGAAGAAACTCTGTAATCACCCAGAACTCTTGAACCTCCCGGACGATCTTCGAGGCTCTGATCATCTCATCCCAGAGGGATTCGTCGGGGCTGGTGCACAGACCAAAAGTAGTCGTTCCAGTCAAACGGTGAATTGCACCTGGGGTGGAAAGTTTATGGTACTTGACAGGTTAGTCTCTACTCATCGTCGAGGTTCCATCGTCTTTACATACCTAATCTGCTAGGTTCTTGCACCAATTGCGAACTACGACGAACGACAAGATTGTTCTGATCAGCAACTATACTCAAACCCTAGACCTGTTTGAAAAACTCTGCAGAACGAGGAAGTACGGCTTTTTCAGGTTGGACGGCACGATGACAATCCCGAAGCGACAAAAGCTCGTAGACCAATTCAACAATCCCGAAGGGAAAGAGTTTATTTTTCTGCTTAGTAGTAAAGCTGGTGGATGTGGTATCAACTTGATTGGAGCTAATCGTTTGATTCTCTTTGATCCTGGTACGTCGATGAAGATTGGACGTCTGTGGGTCTTGACCTAACTGTAACAGACTGGAACCCTGCTGCAGATCAGCAAGCTCTCGCACGTGTGTGGCGTGACGGCCAGAAGAAAGAATGTAAGGTTTGGTTGACATTTTGACGATGCAATCTTGTTCTCTGATAAGTTCTCCCTAGGCTTTGTATATCGATTTATATCCACTGGGACAATTGAAGAAAAGATCTTCCAACGGCAGGCTAACAAGCAAGCTTTGTCGTCAGCCGTCGTAGATGAAAAGGAGGATACAGAACGTCACTTTTCTTTGGATTCCTTGAGGCAGTTGTTCTTGTTCAACGAGAAGACACTGTGCGAAACCCACGAGACTTTCAAATGTAAACGGTGCAAAAACGGGAAGCAAACGATCAAGTCATCTGCGTTGTTATATGGAGACGCTAGCACGTAAGTGAATCTCCTGCATCCTGTTTTTCCTTCTCATTCATTGGTATATCCGCAGATGGAATCATTTCACCAATGCAGAATTGAAGAACAACCATGACGACCTTCTTCGTGCCGAAGTTGGACTAGATGAGATCTCGTTTGTGTTCCAATATATCAGTCACTAGTTTACTACAGTATTCCTTGGTTATCTACCCTCTCTAGTCGTGCAATTTGTAAATGTTGTTGTAGTTATAATTGGACTGTATATTCAGGTATTGGATGAGACACAGACCTCATAGGGGTTCTCTTCGCTTGACCAAGATCTACGCGATTGCGCCGCAAACAAACTTGTAAGCCCTCTACACTATCCTACTAGCAGAACCTACAAAATGAATATGTATCTATTGGAATACACCCACTTCTCTGTGTAATTATACTATCAAAGGTCCACCACAAATATAGCGAATAACAGAGAAACGAAGCGCCACATCTCTCCCGAGCCCTGCTCTGACTGCCCAATCAAGAAAGAATGGCCATGACCAAGTTAACCAGCCATAGGTCCAGATATACCCTATTCCATGCTCTACCCGGAGCGGGAGCTTTATGGCAGCACGCCTATACAAGGAGATGATATTGTCTTCAAAGTGGATCCCAGCTGCCTGGAGAAGGAAGAAGAAGAGCGAGGAGCCCGTGTGTTCTATTCCAACCATCGCATCCCCTGGGATGTGGCTCAAAGCGGAAATAAAGAACCCTACGTAGAGTTGGGTGTAACGAGAAACGCTGGTTCTGGGCTTCAAATTTAAAGCACGAGCAGCGGCCCGTCCACTTGCAATAATGAACTGTTAAAGTGGCCTAGGTAAGAATCCGAGGTAGATGCAGCTCAGAAGATAGAGACTACGAACACGAGTGAGAAGTTGATGCCATGTCTTCCTAGATTCCTGTATGTTATGCTCCACGTAATGTGGGAGAGAAACAAATTTAAGCTTACCCCCAGAAATTTCGTATGGTATACGCGTCTGCCCAGCTACCCCATGGCGCGGGCCAATCCTTTGGCTCCGAACATCCCAGGAGGACCGCAGCGGCACTGTCGAAACAATAATTCATGCATATCATTGTATATGCCACCGATACCATCCATGCCCATACGTAGAGAAACTGGTAAAGGAATCCATCTGATCGAAGTGTGGCATCCGGAGGGGGATTCGTGAATATCGTGATTGCACTGATAAATGACCGCGTAGCATCTAAAAGTAAATAGTATACTGTTCCCTTCAAAAATTGTTCGATCACGAATCTGTGTCCGGACATAGCGGGTGCAGGAGGTATACGGGGGATCTAAAATGGATAGGATACACGATAAAGAAGACATTCACCAGTTGAGGAATGCACTAACCTGACAATTCCACCCCAAGAGTCAGGGAGAAGAAATGAGCGACAAGCTCCAGTACATTCTCTTCCACAACGGCCTCTTCATCAGGTCTTCATCTTTTCCATCTGAAACATGCCTATACTGTACGGTTGGTTCGACGAGTACGAGAAGTTGGAGAGCGGTGAAGAGGAATACTCCCATTCCTCCCACGTCACATAGTCCTCAGATTTCGACCCTGTCGTAGCGTGCACACCAGCCATGGTGATGGCAAGTACTACAAGGAAGGCAGCCTTGCGAGCTAGAAGTGGTAATTTGAGAGAAACCACAAAAGCAACAAAAATGGTCGGTAGGATGTTGTAGGTAATAGGAGAGAAAGGAGGTCTAGGACTATCGTAGAATGTCGTCAAAAGGGAGGCAACAGAGCTCAGATGGTCAGACATGTTTGCGATAAATTCCAGTGTGGAGGATTCTTTCTGGTGGCAGGGTTTTTAAATTCTACCAGTGCAGTTTTAGTGCCGTTCTGCCTATGACAGTCCAGTCTTCTCCATCCGGATTCGGATTCGTTCTTAGAGGATGAAGGCGAGAACGACAGCGCAACTTGAACAACAACCTTTCATGATACTTTCATGATTATGATGATACAGCCAACTGCGAGACCGCAGGACGGAACGAAGATAGGCGCTGAGTAACTCGAGATGGTAGCGCCCGACATCCGAGAATCTGAATCTTGACACCTGACCAGATAGACTGTAAATTCGAGCGTGTTAGATACAAATACATTAGAGATATCAATGGGAATGGATACAAATACAGGACAGCAAAGACAAGAATAAAAAGCACACGTAAATCAAGGAAGTAAATCGTCCCAATCTCCCCATTCGCCACCCACTTCACGGACCCTGACCTTCTCACCCATGGAGCCAAAATAAGCGGCTTTATGCCACGATCGCATTTCGTCCTCCCCAAACGGTCCGAAGGTATCGTTGGGCTGGCCTGCACTGGGCATTGCCCACATGTACTCGTATCTCTTGTCTGCGGACTGAGGTTCCCAGGTTGAATCAACAGTACCTGAGGAGCGCACAGCTCGTACGAGCTCTTCATATGTTTTAGAATAGACGTCGGTATCTCCAAGGGACATTATACTCGACGCGAGGTGAGTAATGGTGTCGATATCGGACGGTGCTTTAGGTTTGTCGGCGTTTTCCTGAGCCTTTGATCTGTGAACCATGAGCCTGCATCTGTGGAAGACGGAAAGGAAATAAACACACTTCTTCTGAGTCTTTTTCGCAAGTGCACCCAGTCGTTGGAGTGCTTCAAGAACGGATTCTCCTTTTTTGAGATGGGGAATGAGCTGCTTTTCCAGCGCTGGGAGGCCGCCACTCTCCTCCAGTTCCCGCTCTTCGGCCTGTACTTTCTCGCGTTGGATCCTGTCCCTCTCACGTTTCCTGCGGCGTGCTAACTTGATTTCGCGCTCGTCAAGGCCGTCCATCCAGCGATCGTGTACGCCGTGAGGGTCAAATGAGCGCACATAACTGCCATCCTCCGTGAACTTGCCCTCTTCCATCTCCTCTCGCATATTGAAAGAGGAAAGTTCGTAGCCCATCCCAGCTTTCTTCTTCCTCTCTGCGTCGTCCTCGTCCTCTGGCTCGTCGTCGTCAGAGTCGTTCTCATCTCCCGATCCTCCATTTCCGAATTCCTGGCCCTCAATATCTCCCAGTCTCAGGTATTCTTCCTTCTTCTTCTTTGCACTCATTTCCTCCTTCTCTTTCTCATCTCCCACCGCAAACATGTCATCATCTTCGTCCTCCTCTGCGTTCTTCTTTCTGCTGAGGACAACACCCTCGCCATCGTCACTGGAATCAGAATCGTATCCCTCATTCTTCACGCGACCTTTGCGACTGGCCGATGGATTCTCGAGTGCCGCATCTACTTGTTCAGCAAACTTTGCTGGATCCTCTGACGGCTCAACAAATCGTGTCTTTTTGTTCGATGATTGCGACGCCGCGTTTCCCCCCGCGGCGCGCTTCTGCCCTGTCCGGGCTTGCATTTCCGTGAAGGCTGATGAGGAGTTCTGATTTCGCTCGTGACGTCGTCTGGTGAGTATCATGTAATCGTCGGTGATTGCCTCATTTGGAAGTGTGAGTCACTCACTGTTCCGTACTCTTTCCGATGAGGCGCGTTAATTTTGAGTATCTGAGGCACTTCAGCACTGAAATGTGAGGAGTCGGAGGAGAGTAAGCGCAGGGTGAAGGAACTCAGCCCAAGACCCGCTGAAGGAATGTCTTATCAAGACAGAAGGATAGATAAGGGTGTATTAACTATTCTAATAGAGTTTCAATGTTCTGTTGTTCGTAATGAAACGGATTCCTTATCTATATCTCTCTCTTCCCCAACCAAAGTCCCGAGTCCCCAGGGCCATACGCTTGAAGCCGTACACCATAAGGCATGCCAAACCCGGGCCAGACGGGACGCCAAGCGGAGTCACCCATAGCGTGTCTCTTCCAGCTGCCACCACGACCGACAGAAAGCCGACGCATTGCGCGGGATGGCTCCATTTTCAACGTTGAGTGACTTTTTGGGTTATTGCTCTATCGGCTGCTGGCTGGGCGCCCAATTTCCGTGAGTATTCATTGTACAGATCACGCCCAAATCGCGACATAGTGACTCACCCGTGCTTCATGCAATTTCCAGCCAGGTCCTCGAGAACATCCGTAGGCAATCGTGTGAAGGCCTTGCACTTCCATTTCTTGCCAATTGGCTGCTTGGTATGACACCATTCAGTCATTGAACGAAATATAAATAATACTTGGAACGTTTCAGGCGATTTCTCTAATCTCATAGGATGTGTCTTGACACATCAGCTTCCGTTCCAGGTGAGACTCCTCGAATCGATCGTTTTTGAACATAGAAAGTTCAAGTTTTGTTCTCCAAGACCTACCTGGCGACCTACTTTGTGTTCGTCGATGTAGCGCTTGTCAGCCAATATTTCTACTACACAGGTTTCAAGCCATCACCCCCTCCTTTTGTCCAACGATCCAGCAGACTCTCCGTTGAACGGACCGTCTCTCGATATCGCACCCTTTCGGTCGTTGCATCCAATGTCGCCACTGCGGCCGCACTAGCTGCCCACCATGATAGCGAACAGTTCGACGTCCGACCCCGCACTGTCACTCATGATGGTTCCACAAGCAGAGTTTCCCGAACCACGACAGACGAAGACGAAGACGCATTTGCTGCTATGGCAGATAGCTTTCATTCCGAACGGGCTGGGCGGAAACGTGTCAACTGGAGCAGCGAGAGACATGCCCATAGGGGCGGAAGTGTCGGGAGGCGACACACATTACACTCGTCGTTGCAAATGCATTCCTCTGCTGAGCCAGTTACCGTCCCATCAGAACGTGGTCGAAGTCGTCAACGTGAGGATGAGGTCGAGATCGAGCCAGAGAGTGTCAGCAGACGAACATCGAAAGTAGGTCGGAGGGGGGCTAGCATGGTCTTTCTGAGCGTATTCGCTCTGTTCGGTCTCGGGAGATTTGCCAGTGTTGATTCGGCCATGTCCGCCGGTTCTACTCCCCATAACCTTGGAAAGGTACTCTCACCCAGGGATTTCCGTGTCTCTACAACCACAGCAACTGTAGAAATCCTATCAGCACCCAGTTCAGCGAGCACTTCCAATAGTGCCCCTGAGTTCTTCGAAATCGTCGTAGACTCTGTAGATGATAGCATATCAGACAAAGCAATGGTGGAAGAGATTCCAGTTGTTATAGAAGATGCTCGCAATCAACGTGTATTGGGACGCATCTTTGCGTGGTTATGTACTACCCTCTACCTTACCTCACGATTACCCCAGATCTGGAAGAACGTGCGTATTCCTTGCCCTCCCGTCGATCTCATCTCTGATATTCATTCTTCTCCAGTTCGTTCGGAAATCAGTAGAGGTAACGCACGGTTCATTCACTGGTTTCTTCATCAAGCAGCTGACAATGATTCTTTTATCTCAGGGCCTCTCGATCTATCTATTTATTTTTGCATTCCTCGGAAACACATTTTATGTAGGATCCATCCTCACATCACCAAATGTATACCTCCCTCCACCCGCCTCCACACTTTTTATCAAAGAAACCATCCCGTGCGTAATTGGCATACCTCTGTGTCCTGTATACTCATTTTGATCTTCTTGCTAGATATCTCCTAGGAAGTGGTGGAACCCTAATGTTCGACGTCACTATCGTAACCCAAGCATTCCTTTATCGACGAAAACCTCGCCGCCACGCTGTTATGTCTCGTGCTGCAGAAGAGGAAGGTCGTGCCCTTCTTTCGGGAGACATTGTACACCCTCCATATCACACTAGTGAAACCCGGGGAAGGACCCGGACTGGTTCACTGACGAGTTGATTCGAGTTGTCTATCTGTACATACCACTTACTAGAGCATCACCAACTATCCTACGCTTATAAGTAACTGAAGGGTTTTCGCTATGCTTCTTAGTCTACAGCCTTTAGCATTTTTCAGTCGTTTGTCCCATCTTGTAGAAATTATAATCGCACGCAACGCAATGTTTTCCGCTCTTTTTTGGAAGCGTCGGCTCTCTATTTCTAGGGGTATCGTCTAGATGCCGTAAACTTTCCTTGCGTTCTCCCTCGCTGTTGTCAGGACCTTGTCAGTGTCCCAACCCTCCCCGACGATTCCAGCAACGAAGTCGGCTGTCCAGGGGATCATGGCCGTGTGTGATAAGGGTAATCTACCTTCATCTTCACCTGCTCGTAGATGTTGGTAGGGATCATATACGGGGCGTCAGTCTCTAGAAGAATGCGCAACGGAGAGGGTTGCTGAGACATTTGTCGAATGATAGTGGGGGTGTCGGTGTTGGATGAGAATGTTACTACACCTAAGAGGACCATTACTCAGTGGAGAACGATGTGATGATTTAGGAGAGACTGGCCTGTAACACCGATGTGGAGGTTGGGGAAATGGTCCAAGAGGCGTTGGCCGAACTCTGGAGAATCGGTGAAGCAGTGAATATGAATCTGAAATTTCATGTGAATGAGAAGAACATGAAGAAGGAATTGTTAGGTAAAACATGCGTACTGGGTGATCTTTTGGGACCTCCTGCTTCAATATTCTTTCGGTGTCCTCGTCTGCTTCGCGGGTATGGATCGTAAGAGGCTTTCCTAATCGCACAGCATGCTTTACTTGTCGCGTGAAGACATCTTGCTGAATGTCACGAGGGGAGTTGTCGTAATGATAGTCCAAACCCATTTCTCCCCATCCAATACATCTCGGATGCTGCATGGCTTCAAGGCTGAAGGGCATGTCAATGGTGGATTTCAAGGATCAGAATGGTAAACCGTACATGTCCTTCTCAATTTCGTCGGTATATAGCTTGGCTTCATGCCTGGGATAGTCAAGGAGCTGGCATAGGGGAAGGTAAAGGTCCCAACTCACGGGTGTACGCCTACACATCTAATTAGATACCTCCACGACGCTAAAGCAGACATTATTAGGGCTCACCCATGACAAACCAGTACTCCATGCCTCCCCACTTTGTGTCTCGATCTTCCTTAGTAAGTGCGGAATCGGCAAACTCTTTCCAAAGCCTTTGCACAGGAGCTTCGCACCAGACATCGATGATAGCTTCCACGTTCTTTCCTTCGTACATGCCTCTCACAAACTCATGAACAGTTTCAAACTTTCCGTCCTTGAATTTCCCTCGATACGCGGCGTATGTAGACGCGAGATGGGTGTGAGTATCTACGATCGAGGCCGTAGATGCATGAGCAGGTAGAATGAGATCTCCTTCGTTAGACTTTTTCTTGGCCATAGCTTTAGTATAGGTTCTAGTATGTGTGCTGCAGTTTCTCAAAGTAGAAGCCACGGGTCTGATACAAAAGTGCAGTCTAGCAGTGTTGAGGATGGCAGGACGGAAAGCAGGAAACATATCCCGTGGGAACGTATCAATTATGTCCCGATATGGACTGTAGGTCCTCGCTTGTCCTCGAATCGGATCAACATCCATTTCAGGCGCGGGGAGGCCCAGAGAGGCTGTAGGCAACGTTCCTTCCTGACTGCCACCATCGCCGCTCATGTCACGCCCTCCCGCCTCGAAGTCGACACCGCAAAACTTCAATCCGACGCCAACACAGACGGTACTAGATCACCTAACTAATAACATCATTACTCGAATAACTGACGAACTGCATAGAAAGCACTGGTACTCGATTATCTCTGCCATCAGGGTTACATCAAGACTGCTCGCGTATTTGCTAGAGATAGTAGTGTAAAACAAATTGATGCCGATGGAGATGAAGTCATGCATTCTGCTAAAGGGCTTGAGTCTGCATCTGGCGAGATTTCGCCTACTCTGTTGAAGCAGATTCAGTTTCGAGAGGGTACGCAAGCTCCAATTAGCTATCACCTATCTTCATACCTGACTATACGTCCTCCCCATGTAGAAATCAGGTTGTGTATACTTTCCGGACGCGTACAAGATGCTATCAAACTTCTGCAGACCCATTTCCCTTCTGTGTTGTCCATGGTCGAACATCCACTCGAACGGTCGCCAGACTCTGTTGGACTAAGCTACATTGCTCCTGTATCGGTTGATCCCGCGCATCTATATCTCAACTTGCACGTCTTGGAATTCACGGAAGCCTGCCGGACAGTGCCCTTGCCCTACCCACCTTCCAGTACCCCCGTCGCTTCTACACTGTCTTTGAATTCCGACGACCCGAAGTCTGCAGAGGAAAAAACGGCACTTCTTATGTCTGCACAAAAGCTATATGCTCGTGCTAATGCTCTACCTAAACCTGAACACCGCGAGACGTTCAAGAAGGAGCTTACAAACGTCAGTGGACTACTTGCTTACAAGATCCCGGAGAAGAGTTCCATGGCCAAGTATCTTAGCCAGGAGAGAAGGGAAGCTGTAGCTGACCAGATAAACACGGCTATTCTTTGTAAGCCTTCAAATGGCCACTGGCAACATCGTGGTTTATCTCTCCCTCACTTTATTTCAGATCGAACGGGTCAACCGGTCATCTCTTATGTCGAGCTTCGCGCAAGACAGACGGCAACAATATGGACTCTTCTCAACAAGCTCCACGTCAGCCTCAAGGTGAAATCCGGTGCACCTAGTCCTTCTAAATTGGGCATCGCAGCTGGGAAAGGTCCCGGCGAGAAGGAAACCCCAGAGGTACGCGTGTCTTCAACCCAACCCAAACTGTACGTTGATTCGCAATTCATCGCGTATAGATCGCACCTATATTTGATTTGCATTCATTCATTGAAAACTCTTCCACATGACGACACCACACGACTCCGCATGAGAGCGTACACGCACACCCACCATTCATGGATTCTTCCAATCTCATTTATGTACCACTCTCGCATATTTATTTCCAAGTTTTCGGCGCTTTGGGATTCCTTGACCCTCGTTGCACACTATGCTATCGATATACATATCTTACATACACATACTTTGTCACCGCCTGGTATTTTAGTCCTGTATAAACTGCACATCATCCCATCTACCTCTATTTACTTTCTGTTGCATGTTTTCAGAAATGTGACATCCTCTGAAACCCAGAACACGGAGCTGTTTCCAGCGCATCCAGTCCACTCTTTCTAACAATGTATCGGAAGTGTCGTCATCCAACCAACCATTAAATGAGAGATCGAGAACTGTAAGCAGAGGGCAAATGTTGGGAATTCTGTGTACTGCACATGGAGATGGAAGGCGAATGAGCGCAAGATGTGTGATGGTTGGCGGAAAGTACATCAAGTTAGACATCGATAGAGGCGTCGATAGCAAAATGAGAGTGTGTAAAGCCAGTGGAAAAGGGTCGTCAGCATCCCAGTTGGTGGAAGCCTGGTGGTGGCTCGAGGCTTTCGCAGAAAGGGACTGTGAGATGAAGTAATCATCTGGAAGTGATATCGTAGACCCTACAACAAGCATCTCTCCCTCTGCGTGTCCATCAGGCTCCCATAAGTGAAGTAATCGCTCAAAAGAGAAGGGTGAGCGAATAGCATTGTAACGTATCAAGTCGCGGCGAAGGTGAGGTGGAAGATGCGGAATAACATCCTCAACAAAGTCTGACCATGGAATGGATGATAACGCAGCCTTCAGACAGAGTAAACTCAATGGTGGTACCAACACGGAAGAGTCTGGCTGGATAAATCGCGTCGTGGGCGATTCTGGATATGAAGGGTGTTGCCTGAATATCAATGATAATGCTTGAGAACGCCAACTAGCAGTTTGATCTGTGTCCTCTTGTGTCAATTTCCAACTCTTAGGAGCAGTAGGCCCTGCATATTTCCTACCAGGTTCTTCGGGAGCATTTTTACTGGAAGTTGGTTTGCTATTGCCATAGTCCGCATGGATCAGATTGACGGGAAGTGTCGGGGAATTGCGAGCATGCAAAGAGGGATTATGAGTCCGTCCACCCCTAAGGTTCTGGGTGTGTCGAAAATGCTCTCCTCTTAAGAGTGATCGGTAATCAGTAATAGCAAAGCCTGGAGATTGACCAGAACAAACCGCAAAGTACTGAGAGCATTGTTAACAGATCGCGACTGCGACGAACTTGAGCAGGATTGCATTTCTGCACTCTGCCGTCTATAATATGAGGTTATGGCATCAGTTGCCTTTTGAAATCAGTCGTAGAGCTCGAAATGGCATGGTGGATAATGCAAGAAAGGCTCCCTGTCATGTAAGCAACAATTCTTGATCCGGACCGCTTCCTCTCTGCTTGTTCTACAAGATGTTTAGAGGATAGGTAATCTAAGTTATATTACGACAGGTATTCACTCTCGAGGAACAAATGGACTACTACGATATGCCGGGGACTCTATGATAGTAGGTAGGTTCTTTGCCATCTGTACGGTACCCGCAGGGAAGGGGAGGTCATCGACACCAGTAGGAAGGACTTTCTCGTATAATCCTTTTTCTTGGTTATGTTTACCAATTGCGACCTTTTTCTTCGCATCGCGTACCATGACGTGTGCGTCGTCTACACCAGGAACAGCACCACGGACGAAGACAAGACCTAGGCTGGAGTCCACGCGGACGACAAGGAGATTTTGGACAGTGATGCGCTGGCCACCCATACGTGCAGGCATTTTCTTTCCTGGGAAAACACGGCCGGGGTCCTGGTTCAAGATATGAGTTATGAGTTCCACAAATGGCCGGCGCATCATACCTGGTGTTGACCAGTGGAACCGGAAGAACGATGCGAAATAGAAACACCGTGACTGGCACGTAAACCGCGGAATCCCCAACGCTTCATGCCACCCTGGAAGCCCTTCCCGAGGCTGAAATGGGGATTAAAGGGAAGGAAAATAACACAAGTTCCTGAATACTTACGAAGTCGCAACAACATCAACGTACTGTCCCGGAACAAAGTGAACTGCTGAGAATGTCGTACCTAGCGCGAGATAGAAGAGGTATCAGAAGAGATAAAGCCGACGTGGATATGGAAAGAACACGTACCGACAGGGACATGGGCATCCGGAGTGACAGGGAACTCCTTTACAATACGTTTCGGGGGAACCTTTGCTTTTCTGAAGTGACCCTGCATCTGCACCGTTGTAGTCTTCGCTGGTCTGTCCGAGGCAGCAATCTGAACAGCGTGGTATTCGCTCTGGTCTGGTCGGACGTGTTTAATATTTGCTGTAACTTGGCAGTTGTCCAGCTAGCATAGGTTTAGCTACATATTTCCACAGAGCAGAGATGGCATAATACCTGAAGGACAGTAACAGGGCATCGGGCACCCTGGTTATCCCACCAGCCCGTCATCCCGCGTTTTCGTGCAATGAGTCCCGTCCGTATTGAAAGTGGTGTCCATCTTCCTGTACCGGATTTGCCCTTAGCTGGACGCGTTGCTACAGCCTCTGCACTTGATGTAGCAGAAGAATGGATGGCGCGTAGGCAGCTACGAGTCGTTGGCCGCTGCGTAAAAGCCCATAGTCTGAACATGAGTGCAAGAGGTGAAAAAGGAAATTGATTGACCGGGGTTTTACACCCGGGCTTGACCCTAACCATCACCCAGTAGCTAATATAAAATATCTCAAATGGAATGGATTCCTGGCCCACCGACACAAGAACCACCGTATATATCAAGGGAAAGAGACGGGTCAAGGATAAAGAGATTCATCGACTCAATTTTCCCTCCATAAACTATGGCCAACTTGGGGCGGCAACTCTAGTCGAACAAGACGGACGCTTTGTATGGAGTTTCCTTGCTGATGATGGTAAAGGTAGGTCTTGTCTTCCTATTGTATTTATTTTGTCTCATTGGAAACCAGAGAAGCACTCTGAAAGGCTTAAGGGGCGAGATCCAATCCATGTTTTTCCCGGCACACGTCCGCCACCTCTGGAAATTCCCCATACCACGGTACTACAGCGTGCAGAACAAGGGGTGAGTACTCAGATATACAAAGTTTTGATATATTATGATGACCAAAGCTCAGGCAAATTTCATCAGAACTTACTTCGCCGACAGTGATATACCTGCAGAACTCATTCGAGAAACACTCGCACAAGATGATCAAGTAACGCGTCAGCTCCAACGCTACGATCCTTACCTTGGAAATGTTTTAGATCTTGTCGTTCGTACTGATAAGGCTAGAATGAGGTCTATGTGTCTAGCCTTCCCCATGGGGGAGCTTAATTCTAGTCTCAGTAAGTGTACTATTTATTACACTCAGTATACCTAACTAACTTCACCTCAGATATTTCTCCGTTCTTGACTTCCAAGGGACAACAAACAGTCTTCCAACCCACCTCTGAGCCTGTTCGGAATTTTGATACTCCCATTCGACAGATCGTTTCTTCGCGATCCATAACCAACCAGAAGAAGCAGAGTAGGGGCACTTACACTTAAACCAATGGTGAACTCTTATGCATATCTATGTCAGGTGCACACATTGCCGTCCGTACTTTTGGCACAACCTTCTTCTACGAAATAAAACCCAACGTCTCTGAAAGCAAAGCAGTCCCTCAATTACACGACATTGGCCGTCTTCATAGCTCTGATATCGGTGGTCGACCTGCCATTGACGTCAAAATTCTCACTTCACCATTTGAGGCGCTCGTTGTTAACGACCACGGAGCGGTTTACCTATGCAGCAACAGCAGAGGAAATTTTACCGCGTATGATGCTATCGTATTGCGGTTCACATGTTTTCCTGATCAATATACTTAGTACACCGGTCCATCCAGAGTCCTCGGCTACTATGGAGGAACCCTTTTGGAGACTTTCACTTGGTCGAGAAAGAGGCTCGTACTATTTGGCCTCCAGCAAAAGTGTGCAATCGCTAAATTTCAAGGTCAGTTGTTCTAAACATTAATCATGCCTGTCTTTCTGACATACCAGCTATAGATGGACACCGACCCCCTCTCCTTGTTTTTGATTATGGAAGACGACAGTCACGAATTGATTACCTGCATAGAGGACGAGGCCGATGACGGCATCCTCCGGTTGTGCACAACCTCGCAGATAATCTGGATAAACCCATGCCTTCCCAATAAGCCCATCTTTGGCTACAAGCATGAACGAGACTACGATCGGTCTCTCCAAATATGCACTGCAAATATTTCTGAATGTGGGTTGACCTCACTTCTCCTTGATCCGTAAAAATAACCGGTAGTGTTACAGCATGGCTTACCTTCCTCTTTTCAAGACACAACGAGCTTATTACTGTCTATGATGTCTCCAAAGATGACCATGCTTTATTCCGTGTCTTTCAACCCGCTTACGCCGTTTCAACCTCTTCAGTCCCAAATGGCCGGATCCCAGGAAGGGTCCTTTTCAATTTCCCTACAGATACACGTGCTGGAGAACTCGCTTGGTATAGTCTTGATGAACGAGCAAACGTCCATTGCGTTAACTTGGCCTTCGGAGATGAAGACGCAAAGGAACATACTGTTCGATGGCTGGAAGACGTGGAAAACCTTGCGTCGGAGTATCCCAATTTGAAGGCCGACGGAGATGTTTTAGGGGATAGAGAGCTAGTTGAAGTTGACTTTGCTCCTCTGTATGATGGTGAGAATCGGTTCTTGCCCTTGATCCAGCTCCAGTATTCAACTTGTGCCTTTTATCCAGACGTTTTTAGAAAATATTCAGAGAAAGTTGCAGCCGCCGAAGAAGAGCAAGATGAGGAGGTCTATGAACTGATTGATCAAGCTTCGATGTATTGGCAAAAGGGGGAGGATCCAGTTGACCATTTGCTCACAAGGTTGGAGTGTGTCTCCGCGATTCTATTCTACTATGATTGACCCAATTTTCGTGTTTAGTTATGATATCGTTCTTCGTTCCGGGGAAGACCCCGACGAGGTCTCTCGTGCTGACTTCCTTGGGCCTAATGCCTTAAACTCCAAGAGAGGGTTTCGAGCACTGACTCAGAAACGGCTTTCTGCGGCTATTGTGGGCAAAGACGCTGCATGGCATCGTAACTTGACAAAAACTCTTCGCATTCTCGATCCTGAGATCCAAGACGATATTAAGGAAGACGTTCAAACTCTCAGAAAATATGATCTTCCATCGACAACCGACCGAACTGGTCCCTCTTTGAGGAGAGAAGCAGAAGCGCGGGAGCAACTCGCAGTCGATCTTGCTTTGTCAAAGGATACATTCTCCTCCCACCGATTCGACGCCAAATCAGGGATTGAGGATGACGGTTTGGAGACAATGACAGAGGCTCTGAATATCCATGCGCCCCTAGTGGATTTCCACTTCCTCCGCCCAATGATGAAAGACACTGACGGAAAAGATTCTCCGGATATTGCCAATTCCAGTGTGCCAATGGGTGTCCGTGCAATTTTGCAGGACTGGGATGTTGACTCTGATCTGGCAGACTATGTTTATCAAGACCCTTATAATGGGGAACCTGAGCGTCCTCTCCCAGCAATGCGGCGCAGAACTGCTAGAACCAGCAGCACTTCTCCACCTGCGTCTATGCCTCCCGCACTGCAGTCCCAACCGCCTGTGATAGCCTCATCTCGGCCATTGGCTCCCCCTACCATCGCACCTCAATTCATTGCTGGTCACTCTCAACCATCTGATCGGCCAGAGCCCACCTTTTTTNCCAGTCAAACCGCTGTTGTCGGCGAGCCATCGTCTTCAATGAACATCATGGCCAGCACTCAAGTTCTGCCTGGTCCTTTTGGAGGGCGACCGGTACAAGCGAAGAAGAAACCTCAAAAGAAGCGATTGGGAGGGTTCTGAGTGTGGCGATTCTGCTATTCTGTTCAGTAACTAGAGGTGATGACTTTACGCAAGCGCCTAAATTAACTAGTACAGTACCTACAGGAAAGAACAAGGAGATATATGTATATGGGTGCGGAATGGGATGCTGATGATACAGTGGTGGTTTGTTGCATGAGATGAGAAGAAAAATGTCTAGTTCTTTGTATTTACAGGGAACTCTTCACGTTTCTTCCGATGGACGAGGTAAATTGTCGATATAGTTGGCGGTAATATCGAAGAAGGTCCACAGAAGGCCATGGGTCGTTATGCTTCGTATAGCGCTAACTCCCAAACCGCGATAAATTCTGGTGAGACCGGCGACAAATGGTTTCGGGGAGTTGGGGTCAGGACCTATGGAGAGGCAGATAACTGAGCAAAGACAAAAGGAGGCATTCTCAGGTACAAACCTCGAATAAGCCGATGCAATGTTTCCCAAGGACCGCGGTATTTTTCACCTGCTAATGCCCGCTGCTGCATCTTCGTCTTGACACTAGAGGTACCTCGTGAGTGGAGTATAACGATAATGCGGAGAGAACGTACACATCAAGAGGGTATATCAAAGCCCACGAGGTTACCTGGAGGGTTGCAATTTCTCAGCTCCGTTTACCTACGGCATCGACATCGGGAAGTACTCACCCCAGCTAGAGATCCACAAACAAAAGGGACAAGAGAGTAAGGGATCGGCAACCATGGGGGTGTAGGCCCCTGTTCTCCATTTCTATCTCGTCCCAGGAGGTGTCTCATGCCATCGTACTCGAGGAAATATAATGCAGTCCCCAAAGTATCACGAACTGTATGGATATGGTCAATAAGAACTCCGAGGGATAGAGTAATGCTCTGACCAGAATGTATACGTAGCCCTGTATAGAGTCCAGAGATTCCACTGGCCTTGTAAATCTCTTTCACAGCTTCCAATGTTCCTGGCGGTTTCCCTATTTTCAAGCCCTTGCTAGCAGCTATGTTATACTCCAGTTGACGGCGAATCTATTCCGTTATTAAATCAGAGGTTCCGTGGGAATCGAAAGGAGCATCGAACCTTGACCAATTCGAAAGCTAAAATGCAATGAACGGACTGTAACGGTGGATGTGGNTTCATGAGACGTACGTGTGCTGCCCAATGAGATCAAGGACCCTGACATTGCCCCACTGATTCCGCCCACCAAGGAAACATCTAAGAGACTATCTCGTGCAAGCCAATGGCGGTCGCGGAAGTACTCTTTCGTTCCGGTGTAGATGGTAAAACTTGCCGCGCCTGGTGTACATTAAGCGTTTTCAGTATCGTTGGAAAGGGACAAGGACGCACGGACGAAGGATATGGTCATAAGGGGGATCCATAATCCGCGGTAGAATCCCTTCACTCCTTCCTCACGATATACATTGGCGGCTAGTTTCGCAATGGATATGGGTGTTTTCGTTGTTTGCAGTCGTGATTTGAGGGAGTCCAACTTGACAAACTTGGTTCGTCATAGAAAAGAGATCATCATGATAGAACACGCACTGGATACCCTGCAAATGTGGAGATGTAACTCGCGGAAATAGCACACACGACTGCCTTGTTTCCTATAAATCAGTATGGTAAGAGATCCATTCCGTCTGCTTCTGAGAAGATGGAGTCGTACTTCGCAACACTTCATTGAAAGCATCGGACTCATACAATGAACTAGTCCTACACAAAGAAATCGCCACATTCAGTCGTACGGAAAAAGAAACGAAAAGTGTAACTGGTTCTTACTTTTGTCCATCCATAGAACACGCTGGCTGGGCTGGCCGTCAGTCCAGTTTCGTGCGGTTGCACGGGAGCGTGGATTGAGTTCAGAATTGCAGAATAACAGAGCCGCAAAGAAGAGCAAATGTGGAGGGAGATGAAAGAGTCTGCACGAGTCGCAATACCGTTACGACCGCGACTGGTCACTTGACGCATATGAAAACGGCGATCTCCCGGCTCCTTTTCCGGCCGACTACACGACGTAATGAACGATGCTGTTGAGATCGCCACTAATACTGGTCGATTATTCGTGTAATGTAAGTTCTACTCCTAGCAATACATCTATCTCTTATAATCATACACAATCATCGGGCCTGGACATAATCATCTATCTTCAGCAACAAGCACACAGTTTCTGTGGAGAGCTCAAGTGCGCTCGTTGATACCAACAAAGGCTGCACTACATCCTCTTCCAAAATATTGGAAATCAAACCCTGTTAAATATGCACGATTAGACACTAGAATGCCCATAAGATGCTGATCCTTACCCTTCGAACATTGATGCCCGCGTTCCGCTCTCCTAGTGCATGTCTGTTTCGCAATTCGGTGACAATTGCAATAGGATTGAGACCTGCATTTTCCGCAAGAGTCGTAGGAATAACTTCGAGGGCATCTGCGTAGGCTTGGAAGCAGTAAGACTCCATGCCCTTGAGAGACTGAGAATGCTGGGACAGAAGCCGAGAAACATGAATTTCTGGGGCACCACCACCACCAATCAATGCACTGTAATGGAAGACAATAAGGAGACCAATCTGAAGGATGAATATCAATGAGACTTGCCGTTTCTTGACCAAGCATCGGACGACACAAAGAGCATCGTGAAGACTCCTCTCGCACTCGTCTACTACGAGATTATTGCTGCCTAGAGCCAAGATGCTGACTGTCCGTCCTCGGTTCTTGACTCCCAAGATCTTTACCACCTTCGCGCCAGAGTCTGAGGTTTCTTCCACCAGGTCAGCATAGCCAAGCTTGTCCTCCGAGAACGCTTCGATATCCGCGACAGGTTTGCATCCAAGACTTTTGGAAAGGAAATCTATTTCATCACGCTCGACGTCCTTGATTGCCATGATACCGAGACGCTTGAGGAAGTTCAAAGAGATATCGTCCACGGCATCACGCAAGATAGATTTTTGAATGAGGAGAACGTTGCAACCTGTCTTCTTGATCGTTTTGCACAAGTTGAGCAAGTATTGCCGCCCTTCCTTGAGGACACGATCCATTTGACGGTANTCATTAATGACGACTGTGTTGTCCATCTGTGGCAATGTGTAAGCAGGGTGATCAAAGGTGTTATGAACAAAGGCATACATCGGGTTTGGGAGCGCTCAATTGGAATTGAATGATAGCAATTTTAGCCTTCTCTATCCGTGTTGGACCCCCAGCAGCGACAACGACGTTTTGATGGAGAACGACACCATCGACAAGTTCTGTGTCCTCAATTGTTCCTCCAACTTTTTTCACAATGCGAATATCACGTAGATCCACGTTGGAGGATGTGGGTGTAACAAGACGAATAACAGCAGAAACTGCAATTGGTGCTAGAGTTGCGGAGTATTGGGACACAATCTGAGAAGCATTAGTGAAATAACACCATAGAAGTTTAGATTGAATTTACTTTGGAGTTCAGGGATGTGCTGGCTGCGCGAAGAAGGCTGGCTCTATCGTTGAGATCCACGGGAGTGGACATCTCAGTTAGATATTCGACGGCCTTTGCGGAAGCTTTGAGGAAGGATTCGGCGATGATTGTTGGATGAATTCCCTTCTGGAGCATTTTTNCGGCAGCGCCTAGAAGAGCTCCTGCAAGGACAACAACGGACGTGGTTCCATCCCCAGCTTCAATATCCTGCGCGGCTGAAAGGTCGACAAGCTAATAGAGAACCGTTAGATCATGTTAAGGGGAATAATCAATGTAGTGACCATTTTTGCAGCAGGATGTAAAGCCTGGATGCTCTTGAGGATCGTTGCACCATCGTTCGTGACTACCACTTCGCCTCTCGAAGTTTGGATCTGGAAATCAAATGAGGCAAAACACGAATGACATTAGGACCATCACGCACCATCTTGTCCATTCCTCTTGGTCCCAACGATGTCCGCACGGCGTCACTGATAGCTATTTTTTCTATGAGATTAGAACAGATGAAGAGATAGGAAGATCGAAGAATACCTTTGGCAGCGACCATATTGGAGAGACGAAGCTCCATTGGTTTTCCCTGGACAAACGCGTCAGCATTAAAGGTAAGATAGTATGCAATCCCTCACTTTGTCATTGAATGAAGCATTTGATCCACTGATTTTTCCCGCAGCCTGAGATTTTCCTTTCGACGCCATCGCAAATCAGAGAATGAAGAGAGAGATGTACTGGATCACACGTGACTCTTATTACGCGTTCTGACCTTGTCTGCACTGGGGTCCAAACTTCACTCGTCCTTGTACCACCACAAACATCATGAATTTTGCAAGTATTCTCTTTCCTATCTGCCGTTAAGCTGTCGATCTTATGCTTCCTCTGTTAGTTTGGTGCCGGTGGCCCTAATGGCCTTCTTGCTCAGTTTGCACAAGGGTGGGTGCATCAATTGCCTCAGGTATCCGATCCACTAATCGTGCCGTGTAGAAATATGCCCCCAGGATTCCCTGGACAAATGGGAAGACCTCCTGCGAGGTCCTATGATGAATATCTAAAAGCATACAGTGTGGCCATGCTCCCTGGCAGAGAGCGAGAGAATCTTTCTTACGGCGGAAAGAGTGCGTGTTCGTCGGTTCCAATTCATGAAATTCTAATAAATCTCGTGTTACTTGCCTCAGTTATAATGCCCCCTTCCGCTTTGGCCAACCTGACTAACCTTGATCTTGAATCACCTTGGATGTTTCAGCTCCGAAACCCCGCCAATTCTGCCGCCACAACTCACGCTGGAGTGCTAGAGTTTATTGCCGAGGAAGGCATAGTTCATTTACCTTATTGGATGATGAAGACTCTACGTCTCAATGAAGGCGACCCCATCCGCATAACAGGGACCGATTCACTTCCCAAAGGAAAGTTTGTCAAACTCCAGGCTCAGACAGTCCACTTTTTAGAAATATCAGACCCGAAAGCAGTGTATGTTCCTCAAAGTTTCTCTTGGTGAATTCTGGACCTAATCGTAATTATTAGTCTCGAACAAGCCCTTCGCAATTTCACTGCGTTGACACAGGGTGACATCATTGAGATTTCTTATAATACTATTGTATTCGGTCTGCTTGTTATGGAGACACAACCAGGCGGCGAAGGAATTTGTGTCTTAGATACCGATCTGGAGGTCGACTTCGCTGCACCTGTGGGATACGTCGAGCCAGAAAGACCCAAGCCAGCGCCACCAACTACGATGGCTTCCAAGCTTAAGATTGATTTGGACTCACAATCTCCTGGCTCTTCCCGTCCTGGGTCGTCTTTGTCTGGAGGATTTGCTGGGAACAGCACGGGTCAGACGACGGTCAGCAAAGGTGGCGATCAGTGGGAGAGTTTTAAAGGAAAGGGCGAGACTTTGGCTGGAAGGAAAACGAAGGGCAAGGGAATCTCGCATAGAAAGGTAGAACAGGTTGCTGAAGGTAGCAAAATCATTCGAACGGAGTAAGTCTTCTCGAGCATTATTCTAATCTCATTTTACTAAAGTCCCCAACCAGTAAACATCTCATTGTCACGAACGACAGTCTGGAGGGCGACAGTAAAGTTCCGGCAGCTCTAAACCTACCATTTGGGCAGCTGTTCTTCGGTTATGTGGTTCCTCCTTATGTACCCCCNNGGCGACTACCAGTAATCCTTCACAGGATACACCACAGGTATTATTATTCTGAGTTTTGTAGGAAGCGATTGACCGTGGTATTTCAGGAACGAAAACCTTTCGAAGGCTCTGGGAATACTCTCAATAGTCGAGGGTCGCAGCCATCTCAGTCATCCTCCTACAAAGGAAAAGAGAAGGAGAAAGAGAAGGAACCAGAGAACTCTCCTTCATCGAAGTGGGAAGGAATGGGATCTGGCAACACACTCGGTAATAGTGTCCCTCGGGAACTTGGTCAGGTAGGCGCCGGTGGCGCAAGGGTTCCAAGACCCCCCAATCGGACTCGCAGTCAGCCACAGAAACAGAAGGAGCGGAGCCCTACCCCTGACTGGGGTGTCGACGATGACGATGTGATCATGATAGACAGCGATTGAACCTTGTAAGCCTCCCACACTCCTGTTCTGAAGTGTTGTATGTTTTGTACATTATTCTTAGATCATTCATTTCCATCTACGCATATCACCACTTCTAGCATACATAGTATCATTGTTGTTGTCTCAGAGTTTGGGAAATAGTCGTGTATGCAAATTGACTTTTTACGATATGTTCAAGCATTCACTGGAAGTAGATAGAATCACAGCATCACTACCCCAACACCCTTTCCTGCAGGAATACCGTCTACTGAAGTCATCCCAGCAAGTGGTGCCGTCCGCCAGTTATACAAATAAAAGTTCAGATATCCATCCCCTACACCGAACTAGATGTTTCATAAGCCCAACTATCCGAGGTGCATAGATAGGATTGGAAACGTACTTTGAGATCTTGTAGAACAGGGACGTTATCCATCAAGGTCAGGGCATTGAAAACATCAAATTTAGCGTTGTTAGCAACGACAAGAGCGTCACCGATAAGATCATGAATTCGTTTTTTCAGTCTTCCATCGGCTTCTGCTGTCTCTTCGAAAGCCGTCTCGGTAGCGTAGTAGTACAGGTAGGCTGCTTCGAGCGTGCCATGCTTCTGGTTGCCAATTATGGTCGAGGGAAGTGAGTAGAAAGAGAAGAAGTCTGTAATTTTGTTTGTCTCTGGATTCTGTCGTTCAAACGGCGGTGAGAGATGCAACTGAGGAACCAAATCCGATGCTCACTTCTACAACATAGGTCCAGGTTACTTGACCACGTCGCCGTCCGGCGCCTCCGTCTCCCATTTTCCCAGTTCCCTTTCCACTCAGAAACTGGTGCTTGACTTCTTCGATGTCCATGATAGGAGTCATATCAAATCTTCGCATGTACTCTGTATAGAGACGTGTAATCGCGACAGCATCTTTCTCTTCCATCTCACGCAACTTCATAGAGGTTGTTTCTGGAAGACTGCTGACTCGGATGAGCCGCGCCAGGGTCATGTTACGAGGAACATAAGAGAACTTGATATCCACGAGTTTGGGAACGTTCAATGATCTGTGGTAATACCTGGAAAGCAAAGAGTATAGATTCACGACAAAGTAATCAACTAAACCAAAAGTGAACATACCGGCAAACCGAAACTGGAGTGGGGATAACGACTCCTGCAGTATAGATTGCCTGGAAAATACCCTTCAAGTGAACTTGTCGTGTGACTTCCTTGATCAATACCGGTGCAAGTCGTTTCGAGCGAAGTTTCTTATGCACACAGAGATAGTTGATCTCGGTGGCTTTGACAATTCTGACAGTAGTTTTAGAGACCCTGGCCGACAGAGAGATCCAATGCTGGCTCACTTCTTACGGACGCGAAGGGTGATCGGAACACCAGAAATAAACGCGACAAGCTTCTTGTTCGCGGATACACGCACACCTACGTGCCAATCCTTGTGATATCCTGGAGGACACAATGCCCTACCATATTTCAGAACAAGGGGGCATAATTGCCAACCAAAATAGCTTACCAATGAAGGAACTCTGCAGTATATTGGAATCGGAATGCTGCCACGTCGTCCTCGACATAGTTAGCGCACAGTAAGTCGTACACTTCTTTGTTCTGTAGTGATAGTGAGAATATGAGATGCTAAGATATGCCAATCCAACACTTACCTGTACTGGATCGTCCATGTCTATAGTGGACCATTCGAATTTGTCTGGTAAGGGGTATGGATCCTGGCGAACCTCTTCCACTGGTTTCGAAGCTTCAATATATCCATCCTCTAACGGCGGCCCTTCATCTGTAGCCCACATTAGATATGCCTCACATGAATTGACTAAAGCAAGACGTGGTACCAAGCTGAGGAACTGGTTGTGTAGCCCAGAACTAGATGGATAACGTGAATATTTACTCGAAATCGTAACAAACGCTAACCTTATGTTCACCCATATCTTTTTTATTATGCCCACCGATTCCCGCCTTGCCCTGAACGACATCCATAATCTTAAGCTCTTCAAGAGCTTGCCTCACATTCTCCTCCGTCGCCTCCTCGCCCCCGATCTCTTGCTTGACCTGATCCAAAACACGATCCACAAGTTCCTGCGGCATCTTATTTTTCCCAGTTAAAGCAGCAAGCGCCCTCGCAGCTTTAGATTTCTTCTTCTTTTTCTTCTTACTAGCAGATCCAGCAGCGCTCGACATCGCCTCCCCTTCTCCGGGCTCTTCGACATTATCGTCGGATTCATTTTCTTCCGGATTTTCGTCAGCTTCGGTGGTGTCGATAATCTCCTCCACAGGGGGAGTTTGGGATGACGATGATGAGGACATGGTTGTCCGAAGATAGAGAAACACCGAACACGTCGTAAGTAATTTCGAAATTGAATCTCAAGCGGATCTCGGCCCGAATTTACCTCGGGCTACTATAGAGGCGTTCAGGTGGCGACTTGTGCGTCTTGGACATCTAAGTCCTTTGAGTGTTTGGATGGTGTGCTGCAACCTTTCAAATATTGTATAGATTATAGCATATAAACAATAGGTATAAAATAATCTAACMAGTGGGAGTTCAAATGCTAAGCTAGCGGCGCCTTTTTACCCTTTCTGCGACGGAGCCACCGTAATCCTGAGGCCTCGGTAGCTCTTCATCATCTACAATTGCCGCCTTTCGTTTCCTACCCTTGCTTTGAGAAGGAACAGGAGTAGGTTCGGGTGTCGGTAACATTTGGGTTGGGTCTGCTTTGCTTTTGGGTGTTTCAAGGCCGTAGGTCGAGAACGATTTGAGGTCCGATGTGAACAGAACCTGTCAGTATGATAGGTTAGTAAATTATATCACGTAGACGGGAGCATACTAACGGAATGCGCCCAGCCGGCATAATCACCCCATACAGCGACCAATTTCTCGTTTACATGTTCATACAGTTTTGGAGTCATGGCTGTCTTGGCCCCGCCTCCAGCACCACGCAATCCATAGTGTTTTATCGCAATTTGGTGTACGTGAGTGTCTACAGGAATCACTTCTTTCTATGTAGAGAGTACAGTTTGTTAGTAAAGCAGATACATATAATATTAATGGTGCGAAATACCTTGTCCAAGCTCATCAGCAGAATACAATCCGAAACTTTCCTCCCCACACCCATAAACTTCAACAGCTCCTCGCGCGCTTCTGCAGTAGGTCGTGTTCTCAAAGTCTTTAACCATCTTTCGGACTCCTCGGAAGGATCGTTAGGGAGTGTTCTCGTCCCATGCTGCTCAACCAGCATGCTTGCCGTTTTCTGAATGAAGTTGGCGCGGTATCCAAATCCAAGAGAGCGTAACGTTTGGCTGACATCAGGTGCAGAAAGAGTGGATGGGGGAGGAAACGGGTGGTAGGGGTACTGCTCTTGAGTAATAGGGTCACACATGGAGAGAAGGACGGGGGAGTAATGTTTGCATAGTCCCTGAACCATCTTCGTGATTCTTGATATGTTATTGTTGGAGGAACAAATAAACCTGAAGACGTCGCGTTGAAACGCGTTAATTAGCTGTGAAAAANTACGCGTATTTTGGTGGAATGCTCACGAGACAAGGTTCTCCCAGGGATCTTGCCGAAGCATTCTGATTCCCTCGAACCTATCTTTTAATGAATTGAAGACGCTGTCCCGGGCAGCCCAGTCTCCGTAGAGACTCTTGAGGTCAATATCGAGCTGAAAATAATCATGCAGCCAGACCAATGTTTCTGCTTGGCGTAGGGGTAATTGCGTCGTTGACGGTTGGGGNTCGGGAAAGACTGAACGATAGAACAGGTCTGTGGGCGACTGCTGGAGACAAATGACACGATCTCTGAGGCAGAGGCGATACTCATGAGTCGGGTGTCCAGTCTGCTGAGGCGGTGGCAAAGAATAGACGGTCCATCTGAAGGACTGGCCGCATTTGAGAACGGCAGCAAGGGAGAGCTGTACTATTGGAAGGGGAAGCGCGTGGAATCCTGCTGGACAAAAGGCGGACATGGTGGTCTGAGGTGAAGACAAGGAGTATGTTGTGTGACAGATCGCGCGTGAATGTGACCTGGAGTGCGATGCCCAGCGACGGTGGTGAGTCCTTCCTGCCGCGGGTGCAGAGCGTGTTCTACTGYGTGTTTGACATCAAGCAGGGCCCAAAGATCGTCTACCAGGTCCCAGAGGGTCTCATTGCGGTCACGCCYCCTGCACTCGCCCCTCACCCGCCCTCGCCATCCCCAGACTCGCCGCCCTCCCTGTCAGCATCTCCCTCGCACCGCAGCCACAGCCACTGGCAGCAGCATCCAGGAGCYCCAGTGCATCAGTGCTTAACCCCCAGGACTTGCAGCCCAGAGTCCCATATTCGCCAAACAAAAGATCGGCGTCCTCCAACCGAGTGCTCTTCAACTTTGACCATATCTCTCAATATGTCATTCCACGACCGCCACTCTGTGGAAGACTCGTCACTTGTGCAACTAAACATCACCAGATAATGGGCTTCCCAGTCGATCTCCCAGGAAAGTACCAGCGCAATTACTTCAGATACAACCTTTGTTTCGTCTTCGAACGCGGAGCAGACCTCAGCTGCTATGAGCCCATCGTGCGCAAAGTAAGCAGGNTCCTGACAACGTGTGAGGTACATCCCCCAGGTTCTCGATGTCTTCAATCCAGCTAATATTTCAAACAGGAAGAGTCTGGTTTCTTGTCTTCCCCAAATAAATCACAGGCATTGCATGCTATTCTCGAGCAGCTCTACGAAGATTTGAACTCCTATGCGGAAACATCCATCCCCATCGACCAGTTCAACTCCATAGAACTCAAGATCTTTCCCTTCTATCCTAATCCCCCAGAAGTAAAGGACTGGATGGTCCCTGTTGCCCTCATCAATCTTCAGAAGCGGATAGAGCCCAACTGGGACCTCACAATGGCAAAGGTCTCCAAAAATGAATTGACATTCCATAACCAAGCTGCTGACATTCTCTTAGGTGGTTAGATTCATCGATGGGACGAACCACGTCAGTCGCATCGCACATTTAACAGAGTGCGACATCAAGTTGACTCGTATGGCTATCTCTCACTTGTTGTCAGATGCTCTCTCTTATTCTTGTGCCCTAAACGCTCACATCAGCTTCCTAGATATCACCAAGTGATCATGACCATCGACATATTCCAATACTCCAACATGTACACGCTTCGGAAGAGTATGCAATGGCTAGCTGACGAAGTTCACGTCAAGGAGGAGTGTGGGCCATATGTAGTGAAACCCAACGCCAACGTTCCTGACTGGCCCAAACTTCTCAGGCTGTATTCCAGACTGCGACCTGGAAAAACGGTCTTACAGTGGATGCACGAGCAAGACGTTCATGAGCTGGATATCGACGTCAGGAGGTTTATGAGTTTTGGAGTGATCAAAGTAAGGTCACTTTATTATTGAGGAGAAAGGTGCGCAAGACTAATGTTTGCAGGGCTTTCTACGTCGTGTTCACCGTTGGCCATACCTCCACAAGGACGATGCACCAGCAACTCTCCAACCCGCCCTGGACCTTTCCACTGCAACCACTCAAACTCGAAAGCGCATGAAGAGTTTTTCTTCTTCGATCCAATTTCCTTACAGTCATACTTCCCCTCCTCCTCTTTCTCCTGTGGAAGGCACCCCGCAGAACCTCTTGCGCGGCCGATCCCCTCAAACCACACCTTCCCAGGCCTCTACCGGAATAAGTCCAGATCTCGCAATCATGAGCTCCCCNTTCAACCGCCCCNGGCCACCCCACATCAGCATGCCCATGTCTCCCTTTCGCCCCAGACGCGCAAGCGCAGCAGAAAAAGTCCTCGAGCAAGTCCGCAGTCGCGACATCATGAGCAACACCACAAGTATCAGCCCGCGAACATCGTGGCTACATTACCCAGCCGACTCCTCTTTCATTCCAGGGATCACAACTACGACGAGCTCACCGCAAGACCATTCCCCGACCACGAGCAAGAACATGGAATCGCGGCGACAGTCATTGGTGGTGGAAACTCCACTGTTGACCATAAAAGGCGGCATCTCCAGACCTCGTCTCTCTCGATCACCCTCAGCTCCTCTCATTCCCGGCCCTACGGGTCCTGGTCCATCTCCTTATCCCCCGGAACTCATCCCTCTCCTCGATGGAGAGCACCATACAGATGAGTTGGCTGTAATCTTCGAAGCCGGATGGCCACTACTTCAACAATGGCTCAAAACCGCTGGAGGTGTCTCCCCCGACTCAGACGATTCAGATTTCGGCAAAGTCTCAATAATCTATCGCTAAAAATGAAGCAAATAGTTTTTCTTGTTTTTTTCATACATGACAGACGTAGCAACTTTGGGAGATTCTATCTGATACAGCATTGCGAAAGCAGACTACGATGGAAGGGGACTCTGGGTGGATTCTCAGGAAGAATAGCTGATGGAGAGTGAAAGGCTGAACGGTAATGATGTCGAAGTCACCGTCATCTCTCCACCCCCTGGAATAAGTTCCGACACCTTTTTCGAGAGATTAGGACGGGTGGCTGCTTCTAGCTGAGGAGGAGCTTGGAGGTAGATTTGTTTCGTTGGTGTGGATAGGGAAGGTTTCTTGATTTGACTGTATTTTCTATAGTTAGTGGGAGATGTTGTGTGGGTAGATTAAATGCGTACATGTCCTGTCTCTCGGTCAACAGGTCGATGAGTTCCTCAACAGTGAGATCAGGCTTGATAGTTAAATCCAGAGCTTGTCCACCGCACACGGGACAGTCGTCGCGCTTCTCGTGCTCAAAGGTATACGAGTAGACACCCTCAGTGCCGATCAACATGAAGTAGTTATTGAGGAAAGCGGCAGAGCTCGTAGCAATCTTGAACGCTTCATTACAGCAGGACGCTGGTGGCAAAGTCTTAAATAACATAGGGTGCAGAAATGCAAAAGGCACACCTGCGATGATGGCATTTGTCGATGCAATTGCGGGGATTATATTCTTGACAACGCCTTGGGTCAGAGACCAAGTCACGCCTTCGATATTGAACTCTTTAGCCCGGGATGCAGCCGTCGTGTACAACCAGTTTATGTCCTCGGGATCATCTGTGTCCATTTTCTTGTCTACCTGTTCGTTAGGAATTACAACGAGGAGTCCGATGAAGCGGACTCACCTTTGTGAACTCGCGGCCATTCTAGCACGGATGCCCACTCAATACAATGTTCTGGTAATCGGGGCGTATTAGCGATAGTGCATATGGGGAATGCCGTCTGCTTGTTCAGCATGTCGAGTGAGCACTCATAACAAGATGTGATCGTTGGAAGGATAACGCGAGCCTGGCCCTTGAATCCTGCGGTCGTTCGTTACAGTACAAGAGGCAAGACGAATGAAAAATCATACCTTCAGTACCCCCATCAATCAGAGGTTTTAAGCTTTCAGGGTTTTCCGGATCGACGAGGTTGACGAGAGTGGCGTTCATCCATCTTCGAGCTTCCACCGAGTCGAGTCCACAGATGACCAGGTTGAATTGCAGATAGTAGTCATCGTCTTTGTCTTGTATCTTGCCGAAGTATCTGTGTGCAATTATTAGAGAATATCCAACGCGAAGACGCGCTTCCCACTCACGGAGTCACCTTAACACCCGGCACACGCTTCATGATGAAGTCGGCTGCAACCATAGCTTTGGAATGCCCAACATCCTTAGGTCTATGAGACTATTACTATTGATGCTCTAGGAGAGATATGTATGTCTCCTTACCTGAATAGGAACTGGCGATTGAGGTTGCTAATGTCGATTGTGTCCATGTCGATGACATGAATATCCTTGAAGCCGGTGAGCGCGAGATTGGCGAGGATCTCACAGCCAAGACCACCAGCACCAATGACAAGTATTTTAGCTTGATTTCTTAGAAAGTCCTTGACCTGAAATTCGAGTGGTTAGTGAAGGATCTTGAGGGTTAGTGGGGGAAAGGCAGATACCCCATCTCCAGCCATGAATGAAGGGTCAGTGCGGGGGCCCGGGGTGTCGAGGACTTGGTCAATGTGGTGATATCTCCCCGGCCAGTCTGCGTTCGGGGCAGCGTCGATGACCTGAGCTGTGGCCATCCTGCCGATCGCTAAGCAGATGAAAGAGAGCGAAATGGGTCGTGGTGGCGGTGCTACCGTGTTCGCGTCGCCCAATTTAGAAGTCGCCGACTTTGATAAAACTCATCTTCTTCCATGGCTCAGTCCAGCTCCGTCGTCCATTTCAGTGGGCACGACTACTTCAGACATCGACTAGTCCTTTCAATACTAAGCGGAAAGCCTGTCAGAATTGACAAAATCCGCTCTGATGACAAGAATCCTGGTCTGAGAGGTACAATACAAAGGTTTCGAATTTTCAGAACTCCGTGTTCACTTTTTGCTTCTCAGACTATGAANTCAGTCTTTTACGGCTCCTAGAAAAGATTACGAATGGGACTGTAATTGAGATCTCTGTAACGGGTATGTGTACCAAGATCCAATCAGCCATTAACAGGGCCCTGAACTTTCTTTCTAGGTACTGCAATTCTTGTCAAACCTGGTGTTATTTCTGGCGGAGCAGTTGTCCACGATTGTCCCCTATCACGATCTGTTGGCTACTTCCTTGAACCAGTCATTATGCTTGCACCATTCTCGAAGAAACCTCTACAACTAACTATTCGAGGGATCACCACAGATGACAATGACCTTTCAGTATGCATCAGTCCTCAACTCTTTATCCTTTCCTCTCATCTTTTTCTGTAGGCAGACCTCTTAAGAACTGTCACATTACCCCACCTACAACTTTTTGGTATATCCGACGGACTTGAGCTTAGGGCAAGTCGAACTCTATCGCATTCCATGTGTCTTCTAATCACCCGCACCCGCACAGATCAAGAAACGTGGTGCATCACCTCTTGGAGGAGGAGAAGTTCAATTCCTCTGTCCCATTGTCAAGCAGGTCAAGACATTGAACTTTATTGACCCTGGCAAGATTAAACGTATACGGGGCGTCGCGTATGTGCCATAAAGCCTTCTCCAATCCCTTTACTCAAAAATCTGCAACTAGACATGCAGTCCGTGTTAATCCCCAGTTCTCGAATCGAATGATTGAAGCATCGAGATCAGTTCTGAATCGGTTCATCCCCGATATTTACATCTATTCAGATGTATACAAAGGTGACGAAAGTGGAAAGTAAGTATAACGAAAATCTACAAAGATATTTTCCACTTACCGGAGTCTGCTCAGATCGCCCGGTTTTGCTCTTAGCTTATTGGCTGAATCGACAACTTCTGCTATTTATTGCTCCGAAGCAACGTCTCAGCCTGGTGCTCCCCCCGAGGATATTGCACTTCTGGCGACCCGGGCGCTCCTGTCAGAAATCAACAAAGGGGGATGCGTGGACCAGAAACACCAAACATTAGTCCTTCTCATGATGATCCTTGGGAGCGAAGACGTAGGTCGTTGTCGCATGTCAGAACCTACACCACGAACGTACGTTCAGTGTTACTCTCATTTTTCTTTCATTTTCTGACCTGTTTTGAAGCATTCAATTCCTCCGCGACGTCAGAGAGTTCTTTGGGACATCTTTCAAAATCGTTCCCGCAGAACGTGCAGACCCTTCTTGTACTCAGCTGCTATACTCCTGCTATGGGACAGGCTATGTAAATGCCAATCGGACGCTGGCGTAAAAACTCTACTGTGCCACACAAAAAGTATATTATAACAATGCTGGTTGTAATTGTAATTGTACAATGTCTATGTGTATAATCGGATTTTTACTGAGAGGTTTCCACAATGTACTCTACGGTGCTGATACAAATGTCGTTGCTAGGATGAAGATAGTAAAGTGTGTCCGTGTGTCCCGAAGCCCTGTATATTGGGAAACTACTTACGACGCATGAGCGTGAACATGGCCATAAAAACAACACCTGCAGCGAAACCACCAAGAGTGGGAAGGAGGCTTGAGTAACCAATATCCGACGGTTTTTCAAAGGAATCGTCGAGAGAGTCAGGGGTGATGGTACGTTGGGAGATTGAGTTGGGTATTGTTAAGAAGCTCTTGCGCTTGCCCATGATTTGTTCTGCGTCTGGTACGAGTCCCTTCTCCCAGCCCTCGTCCAGAATCCGGTTCATCATAGTTTCGTCCAGACCTGCGAAATCCTCCATATCCCATTCGTTGCAAAGATGGGACATCCACCGCATCCTCTTCCTGCCGATAGCCCCGCCTACTCCCGGTGCACGTTCCTTGAGTTTCTCCCGCAGCATCCCGATTTTCCTAATAGAATCCCCTTCGTACCCACCGAGACATCCCTGCAATTTAGTCTTGATGAGACTCGCAATTCGAGGACCGTTCCCGTTCGTTGAAATCATGATTTGCAGTGGTCCATCGCGGATTTGCGAGCCAAAGTAGAAATCGCAACAGTCTGGAATATCGGCAGCATTGACAGGGATTCTAGTTTTTCTGCAAATTTCCACGATTTCGCGAGAACGCCCGACGTCGTCGATTGCAGTAAGGACCATGTCCATCTTGTGCAATTCAGCAGGCCCAGAGAAACGGCGATCAAAGTAGGCAACACGTTCTGGGTACAGAGCAATAAGCTCTTTTGTGCGTGGATGGAGNCCTTTGGCGGGCGAGAGAACGGTAATGTGGGCATCTGCGGTGAGGATAGATTCAATTCGCTGCGAGGCAACCTCGCCGCCGCCAACGAGCAGCACGCGTTTGCCTTTGAGCTGCCACGCAATCAGAAGTGAACCGCCGCCGACGTTCTTGGGAGTCGTATGCTGCGAAGACATGTATTGATTTTTTTGGTTTTTAAAACGTGAAAATGTCGTGATGCAAGTCGGGGAGGAAAGAGGTGATTTCCACATTTGGGTTCTGTGATCGACACCGTTGAAGGCTGCTGACAAACAAGTACCGCCCTTTCAAGTTCAACCACGACCCCGACAGACCACAATGCCGCCGAAAGCTGATATTAACAAGGCTGGATGGGAGCAGAGCGAGTTTCCAATTCTCTGTGAAACATGTGTGTATTTTTCCTTCGTCCCACTTCATTCTCTGACCAGGTCTTACAGGTCTTGGTGACAACCCATTCATTCGAATGGTAATTGCAGTTTTTCTCCTTCCAAAAGCCCACTTCTTACACCATTTTTCAGTCAAAGCAAGAATTTGGACGCTCCTGTGGAACATGCGCGCGACCTTTTACTGTCTTCAGATGGAACCCGGGCGCGGGGATGCGCTTTAAGACCACTGTCATTTGCCAAACTTGCGCCAAAGTGAAGAACGTTTGCCAGACATGTCTCCTGGACTTGGAGTATGGACTACCCACTCAGGTCAGAGACACTGCGCTAGCCATTAAAAGTGATGCTCCCAGTAGTGACATCAATCGGGAGTACTATGCTCAAAACATGGAGAGTAAAGTACGTGTTGTAGACACTATATTGCGATGAGTACCTCTAACTTTCTTTAGTTTGAGGGGAGTAAGTCTGCACTTGATTCGGGGCGTACGCAGTCAGCTGGAAAAGAAATGCTCAAGCAATTGGCACGGACTGACCCGTACTACAAGCGAAATCGGCCGAATATATGTTCCTTCTTCGTCAAAGGAGAATGTAATCGTGGAGAAGAATGCCCTTTCCGTCACGAAACGCCACCAAAGAATGAGCTCTCGAACCAGAACATTCAGGACCGGTATTATGGTCGGAATGATCCTGTGGCGAAGAAAATCATGACGACGCACGCAGAGAAGCAAGGATTAATACCCCCAGAAGATGAGACTATTGTAAGTCAAGAGATGTAAACTTGCAGAGCAGTCTGTCCTTACACGAGATTTTTAGACATCTCTTTTCCTATCCTCCCTGTCCTCCTCATCCTCTGAGTCTTCCGTCAAAACTACAGTGATAAATTCGCTCCCAAGCGTGAATCCTGAAAGTTTGCGCTCCGTTGTGCACGTCGCAAAGTCACGGTATGTTCCTTGCGTCCTTCTTTCCATACTGTTGTTTAGTGCACTTTTTAGGTGTGCCTTTATAAATTTTAAGGATCGTCCTACAGCCGAACTCGCCGCGCAAGCTTGGGCCAATGGTCTTGAAATTGATGGCGAGCGAGTCGGTGTCAAATGGGGTCGTGGTAGACCACAAAAAACAGCAGCCTCGGTGACCGTACCTACATGAGTGTATCTTAATATCTTCTGTATTTTACCCTTTTTGCCCTGTTTGTACATCCGAACTGTGCGTGTATTCAATCCTGTCTCCGCCTACTTCATGGAGTAACTCGTACCCTTTCTGCCTCAAGCTCTTGGGACTTATTGCGCCCATAATGACCCACTGACTGCCTCGTTTTCAATTCATATCGCCTGACGCTTGTAGCACTGTCTACATCTAGTATTTCCGGCGTGGCGCAGTGTATAGTCGCAAGGAGCTGATCATCGTGATATGTTTCCAAGTCCTCAATGGGCCTCGACACCAATTCACCATCGGATCATGTCCTTCTTACTTGCTGAGGTTCCACGCACTGCTGTGGGCCCAACCTTCTTTGTTGAAAAAAAGGACGTGTAATGAATGTTGCCCCTGGAAAGGGACCTTTGAGGTGTTACGAAAGGGGTGCAATTAAAAAGGTTTTCTTCGGAAACCACCTTTGTGGTAGTGAAAAAGGTATCGGTCCGTCCCGGGG
>LBLO01000242.1:0-36628 GCA_004354395.1 Chondrostereum purpureum | reverse complement strand
AATATGCGTCGGACTGTATACCTTGTCTCTTTCTGAGTGCGGGCTCAGAGGCAATAGTCGTCAAAAAGACTTGAATAGGAGGTGGGGACATGGTGGCTATACAGCCTTTTGCATAATTCCGTGAAATTCCATATTTTTTTCTCACCCCCGGTCCGGGGAATCCGACAGCGGAAAAGGCTGGAAAAGGCCGGAGACGTAATCATCAGGAAGTGGCAATGGAGGCATTACAATTACTGTTTGTAAATACCTAATGAAGAATAGTCAAGAACAAGTGTATTATTAATTACTTAAAGTGAGGTAGCCCATATCACAATGAAAATGCCCTAGAAAGTCAATTAAATCCCAATGAGCGCAGAAAATGTTGCCTCATCATCCGCCACCCGACAGTTTGCATGAGTCATCCTTGTTTTCCAGGCTTCGGAGCTGGGCGGACCGGGCGCGAAAAAAATATGGAATTTCACGGAATTATGCAAAAGGCTGTAAGTATAACCCCACAGAAGTGTATCATGGTGACCTGGGTCCCCCAAAAAGTAGATATTGGGTTTTCCGACGCGTCTTGTCCTTTCCTCCGTCGCACTCGCATACTTACTCGTCAGAAACGCTGACTAGCAGTGCTGGTCATTGTTTTTGGGCCACCATGGACGCGCTCTTCATACCAGTCGCTAACGCTGTAGGAGCCTCTGTCGACCAACTCAAGGTTCGTTCTTAAGCCATTCGGACCCCTTCGGATTTGTTCTACAACATTCAACGACCTCTTCGTATAGCTCATATCATGCCTCCTCGTCGCTTTTCCTTTAGGAAGTATCTTCATTAGGCTTCCTTCTAGTAATCCGACCTTGAGACATCTGTTCAATATTGGCGTCACACTGTTCTTCTTCTTTCCTGTCCTGAAGATCTATTCGGCGTTCGCACAGTTGTTGGCTATCTCTATGGCTGTTTACTTCCTTGCGAGGTTTAATAGGGGAGCGTCGATGCCGTGGATTGCCTTTGCGTGAGTGGTGGTCTTCTGTTGTACGGGTTGTTGCTGAAGTGTCCGGGATATAGTATTACTCTGGGTCATCTCATGACAAAGTAAGTCTCAAGGTTTCTGTTGAGTATGCCTTGTCTAATGCATTGTCTTTAGCCATATAATCCGTGCATTAAATGAACAGAGCTATGAGACTATTGAAGTTACAGGACCTCAGAGTACATCCTTCACTCCTCCTTGAGACCGTTCACTAGCTAACTGAGAACAATAGTGGTACTGACTATGAAGTTGACCACCTTCGCCTGGAATGTCTGGGATGGGAGAAGGCCTGCTGGGGTAAGTAGAAAGTTGCTTGGTCCTGTCCACACATTTACGTTCTTCTCAGGACCTCGATAAATGGCAAGCGGCTTACGCAGTGAAGAAATTCCCCTCCATCATCGAGTTCCTCGGATACGTGTACGCACCTCACCGCTTTCATACTCATTGTTCGGCCTTTAAACTTCAATCGCAGATTCTACTTCCCCGGTGTCCTTGTCGGCCCGTACTTGGAGTACAACGACTATCTCGATGTTATTACCGAACGCCTCTTCGTCCCTCATGCCGGGAAAGAAAACTCTCGTAAGATTCCTAAGGGAAGGAAACGTGTCGCGTATCTGCGTATGCTGAAAGGACTTGCATTCCTCGGGATTTATGTCGTGTTTGGGGCCAAGTATAACTACACGGTTCTGCTTACGCCTTGGTTCGAGAAGCAGACCCTGTTGTATAGGTGAGGTCCTCTATAGTGAATACGGCAGTTCAATACCTAACATAACATTGTTAGGGTTGTCGTTCTCCAGTTCTTTGGCTTCTTTGAGCGGACCAAGTATTATGCTATTTGGACTTTGACTGAAGTAGGTCCCCAGTGTTTCGCGTATAATACCATCCACCTGATGACTGGCATTCTTCAGGGAGCGAGCATCCTGACAGGGCACGGATTTACTGGATTTGGGCCCAAGGGTGAATCCTTGTGGAATGGAGCAGCGAACGTGAAAGTGCGCAGCATCGAGTGTCCCCCCAATTTCAAGATCCTGCTCGACTCGTGGAACATGAAGGCGAATGTCTGGCTTCGGGAGTGTGTTTACAAGCGTGTCACAGCGAAGGGTGCCAAACCAGGGTTTATGAGCAGCATGCTCACGTTTGCGACGAGTGCTTTCTGGGTATGATGCCGTTTCGCTTCCGGATTCTATGTAAGACTAACGCGTGTTGTTCTTGTAGCACGGTGCAGCGGTCGGGTACTATCTGACATTCCTATTCGGAGGATTCATCACCACGGCTGCTCGTCTTGCTCGCAGGAACCTCCGTCCTCTGTTCATGCCCCCGCCCGGCGTGGAGACCAATGCRACCAAAAGGTTCTACGATTTCCTCACTTGTTTCGTTAGCATCCTCATGGTCAACTACGCCACGACACCTTTCATGCTACTTGACTTCGGAGACTCCATTAAATCATGGTCTCTACTCGGGTGGTATGGCCACATCATTGTTGGAGGTGGGCTGGTATTCTTCTACGCGGGTGGAGCTAAGGCTTTGAGGGTGTTGCAAGTGAAGGAGGGAAAGCAAGAGAGGAGAACTCCACATGCGAGTGGGTATACGACACCTGTGGGAGAGATGACGTTTACGACTCCTCCTACATTCGATGAGGTTATTCCCCCTAAAAATTGAGGTGCTCAACGAGAGAACGCATAAAAGTACAACCACGATGCTTTATCATAGACATAGTACACCATACATATCACGACCGCGAACTCTTGAATAGACGCACCTGTAGAGATGAAGGATCCTACGTTGACAACCGATTTTTCCGCGCAATAAATTGTATCTCTTGCCAGGAATCCCAAACAGTGGCAGTTGGCGCCACATTGCGGTTGATGCTCCCTTAGGGTTGGGGTTAGCGTCTTGCCTTGCCTCCGTCGCGTCTGTTGTTGAATTATATCCGTGTAACCTCTAGTACCTCCCTTACTCCTTGTTCTCAGAGCAAATGCACTCTTAAAAGGTGGTCCTGTCCAATCTTGCTTCTACCGATATGGCTAGTTGCTGCTGGCTTTACTACAGACCGATGTCGCTATTATCTCCTCTGAATAGAGCAGTCTTAATGATTTTACACCGTACAAATGCGACCGGACGTAGCGAATCACGTCCCTGCATATCTATGACGTCTCGGACCAGGAGATAGTGCTCCCAAATCGGCATTCTTCGAGAAGTATCAGCGAGATCGTTGTCTTCAAAGATGGTGCATTCGTATCTGATATATYCCCCCTTGGCTGGTTGCATACTGGGCTGGGGGAACATTTGAATGTGTTTCACCTTTCAACCAAATTTCAAAGTTGAGAGGCCCGATGATTGGTACGGTCCGATGCTTGGTCGCATCCATATGGTGTGCTTGATGTTATCCCCTGCATTATAGCCACTTCCACCAAGTTCTTTTCGCCCATTTGAATACTCTCTGGCAAACAGTCACATCGAGCCTAATCACAGTCTGATCACGGCAAACCTTCTAGTGGTCTTGGTATACTGAAGCAAGCCTGCCTGATTCACCTCACGACCACGGGGCCCAGCAAGCTTGCTCAGACTTAGAGCCAGGGCTCGTTATGGAAACATCATTGGACCAGACCCTTGCATACGATGATTCCCGGCAGCATTGTGGTGGCCAAAAGAAAAGTCACCATCTCCCCATACTACTGCGGTAACTGTGGTTGCTATATCTAGAATATCTTCGCGATATAAAATGAGGTGCATCTCATACATTGGCCTCTTGCTCCATTCATTCCTCTCTAGTTATGATTTTCTCCGTCGTTCCTGCTTTAATACCCTTCCTCATGCTTGGGGGACAAGTTCTAGGAGCTGCCTATACTTTGGCGGACAATCATGCTGGTACTGGATTTCTGAACGGATTCACCTTTGAAGCCATCCCCGATCCTACCAATGGTCGTGTGTAAGCAATCCCCACCTCCCTTTGTGTCCGAAGAAATGATTTCTTACCCCAATCGCCATCCAGAAACTATGTGGATGCGGCTACCGCTGCAAGGCAGAATCTCACCTTCTCAAGCGCTGATTCATTCGTTCTCCGCGCCGACTCGACGACTGTCCTCACTGCCGCTGGACCTGGAAGAAATTCTGTCAGACTTAAATCAGACAAGATCTACACATCGCCGTCGGTCATTGTGTATGCGTGCTCAGATTTCTGCCAGTTGAATCGTCTCTGATGCTCTACAGATTTAATTTACGACACATGCCCCAAGGGTGCGGGTAAGTAAACCAAATGCCTATGTCACAAGAGACGATTCCTTACCTTTTCCTTGATAGGACTTGGCCTGCAGTTTGGTCATTTGGTCCTCCATGGCCTGAACAGGTTCGCTACAATTCACATGCCACCTTATCGCTTGTTTATCCGGGATAACCAGGGAGAAATTGATATTCTCGAGGGTGTGAATGACCAGCCTTTGAATCAAGCCACCCTCCATACAGGACCAGGTGAATATTTTATTCGATGTCCTCTTTCTAGTGCTCACCGGTACCTCTTTCTGTCAGGATGCACGATGGATCCTGCTCGCATCCAGACTGGGTGAGATCTNCCCCCTCCTCCAGATTTTCTGCCTGCACTAGTTCTGATCTCCGCCAAATCAGTGCGCACCTGCTGAGCGATTGTGATGTCGCGGCAGCTGGGAACGCTGGTTGTGGCGTATCACTGGCGACCAACAGTTTCGGGCCCGCATTCAACGCGAATGGTGGTGGCTGGTACGTTCAATTACAAGTGCATAAAACTCCCAATAGTACGCTCACATGACTCCTTCCAGGTATGCGATGGAACGGACGTCCAGTGCGATTAGGATATGGTTCTGGCCACGCAACTCCGCCACTGTTCCTGCAGCTGTTCGTGATGGAACGTCTAACATCGATACGTCGACATTTGTGTGTTTCCTGAATATTTCTTGTAAGAGGTGTATTGATTGGCTGTGCTACTAGGGAACACCTGGAGCATTTTTCCCTAGTACTGCAACCTGTGATATCGCATCCAAATTTGGACCCCACAATATTCTCATCAATCGTATGTCAACCTCCCTACGTATCTGAGNTTTGTCAATGCGACTAACGCGAATTTTAGTGACACTATGTACGCTCTAATAGTTTTCACGACTTTACCTTGAACGATCGCTGACCAAACGTTTTAGGTGGAGACTGGGCTGGCCAACAAAGTATCTACGCGGGTGCTGGGTGTCCCGGAACGTGTATCGGTATGTCCCTGAATCATATTTGATGTTTAGACTTGTAGTTAAATTCCTTCTAGATAATGTGAACAACAATCCGGCGGCGTTCGCGAATGCTTACTTTGATTTTGCTTGGTTGAAGGTGTACCAGTGATTTCTCATACTTATTGTTATTTAACTGTGTTCACATTATTATATGTTTACGGTCTGTTTGTTGTATTTTTCTTACTCCCCTATGAATCTTGATGATGTCTGTTGAGTTGTCGGTGTGGTGGTAAAGAAATGGTTCACTCAACCTTATTCTCTCTCGGAATGCTCCCGCTCCCGCCTTCGATTAAGCATACCTTGCTCCGTGGTGCCCCTGCAATATTCTAATAGTAATAGTAACCCCACGCACCTGTAGTTTGAACTTGGAGGATACGATTGGCACCAAGGTGTAGATCTAGCTTCAACAAGCTCAACAGTTAACTTGGGTCAAGACTCATGTTCACCAAGCCAAGGGCAAAGGACTAGTAACATTGCCATTCTACGCACCTCACATCAAGGACTCAAAAAAGGTTGACCAGAGGAGGGACAAAGAATTAGACGCAACGAATGTACACTACAAAGATGACAACAATATCCTCCCCTTCTATGCCTCGAACTTGCTACTGTAATGGAGATAGCTGTTGCTAACCTTCTCCCAATCCAGAACAGTCCAAAACTTTTTCAACCACTGCTCCTTGCCCCAAACACCGTACCCTGCGCTCATCCATGCATGTTCGTGAACAGACACGCAGAACAGAGGGAAGAGAGTATGTCCGATCTTCCCTACGTCTGATTTGGTTGTCTTCGAGAGAGGCTCTTCTTGATAGATGCCAGTAGCTGAATCGTTATACCATGCGTTTTCTTGAAGTGTGGGGGCGGAGGTATGTAAGAAGCGAGGCCCGAATTTGGGAGGCAAAATGGGGCTATTAGACCCGGAAACGCCAGACACTGGAGACGATGGTGCTGTCCCTGGCGGTGGTGGTTTGGATATAGGGGATTGTGCAGGTGCACTCGACTCCGACTCTCCTCCCTCCAAGAACTCAGCAACGGCTTCGTCGAACTGCTCCGGCTCGACGAGACCTCTCCGAACGGCCTGCTCCTTCAGCTCGTCAAGAGCCTCTTTTCCATAGGAATCTGAGAAGTCGTAGTCACTGGCAGTACGTCCGAATTGCATTAAGTCACTGGTGAGGGCGTCTTCTTGAGTGTGTGCGATGTAGGAGCGGGAGCGGACGAGGAGGGTTCCAGGGCCATATGTTGGTATGATACCGATGTTTCCAACGGAGTCTACGACACACCAGACGTGGCCTGAAGTGAACATGCCCATAGCAGCAGCAGAGAAGGAAGATTTGAACTGTGCGAAAGAGCCAAATTGCCGCCGGAAGGCAACGGAGAGGTCTTTGATCATCTCGTCCTGGTGAGTTTCCTGTCCTTCTACTGGTGGTTTCTATAAGAAAGACAGGTTAACCAGTGAGTGTGCATAGGAAGGAGAAATAACGCACTAAATGTGCCAGGAAAAAGTGGTTGTTCAAGGCCAAGCTAGCATAGTTAAATGCAAGTACTTGACTTGCCCTACCGGATGTGTCAATGATAGTTTGGGCTATCGTCTTTTCCTCAAATTCCGTCCCTGGCGAATTCGGCACGGGTCATTAGCAAGTGAAGAGTAGGGTGTGGTCTTGATACATACCCCTTACTTCGTCATTTAGACGACTGAGAAGACCCTGCTGATAGTCCACTGCTACTGTTTTGAGGGCCTGTGGTGGCAGAAAGTCCCCGAGTCCGTGCTCAATAAGATATCCCAGCGAGCGTGGAGAGTGGAGGGAGCGGCGTGCGAGTGCGTTGGTGGAGGGTATCCATCGTGGTTTTGGCGGTGTTCTGAGTGCTCTTACACAAACACCGAGGGAGCTCATAGTGAAATGGGGCCCTGGCACGCGCGGCGGACTAGTAGCAGTAGGGACGTGGATGCAATTCCCGTCACAGCCCAAACTTTTTGCGCGCGTTTGGCCGTGTTTACCCGGCGCGGTTCAGCGGACCGGAGTGTTGCGCTTCTCAGCTAACACGTCGACAACCATTCATCAACGCCACGCTCATTTCACTTTACCTTCAAAAGCCATGGCACCCAAAACGACTACATCGTCCAAGTCGAATGCAGTAGAGACACTATGGAAGGCTTATCTCGACCAGACTCCAGATAGACTCAAATTCATCGACGCTTTCCTTGTCTTCCTCATGATTTCGGGCGTAGTTCAGTTCCTCTACTGCGTATTGGTCACCAACTTCCCCTTCAATGCTTTCCTCGCTGGGTAAGTGGTAAACATTATCAATAATTCCCCGCCTATATGTATTTCTTGCACTATAGGTTCTCAAGTAACGTCGGCCAATTCGTGTTGACCGCGTCTCTGCGGTCACAGGTGAACCCGGAGAATAAGAACGAGTTCAAAGATGTATCTCCAGAAAGGTATGTACCCGACAGGCCAATTATTTCTATTCACTTGATTCATTGGGCGACAGGGCATTTGCAGACTTTGCTYTAGGCTCGATCGTCCTTCATTTCTTTGTATTCAACTTCCTCGGATAGATAGGCTGGGAGCACTGAATAACCATACACTTTGTCTGTGGGAAGTTCATAACGGGGGGACACCATATCAATATGGGTGCGGTAGGAATAAGAACATGAGAAATCAGAGAGAGTAAAAGTGGGGTATAAAGAATGCTCAAGGCGGTCCAGTCTTCCTTTCGAACGATGCAGAACGCTATGGGTGGAACTTAGCAAGAACCGAAGAGGAGTACTGTGAAAACATACCCCAAAGAACACGACAGCGAAATCGAATACGTATTCTCCTGCGGGATGGTCAGCGCAATGAGGCTAAGGAACTCAGTGTACATACCGAACTCGAGGTAAGCTCGTAGGAACTCTGAAAGACCGGATATTAGTGTAGGTCCGAAAGAGAATGCCACCAAGGTCTACTCACGTCTGAAATCTTTGTTACGGACTTGGCTTAGTGCTGGTCTAATGAGTGATAGGACCTTAGACTGGAATGCTGGGATGTTCAATAGGAAGTGTACATACGTTAGACCAGTTGTGCGCCTGACGCCAGCCAGAAATGCGCTGATGAGTGCGGCATCGATGCCCAAGTGTACTGCGTTAGTTCCGAAGTCAGAATCGTCTGCACTAGGCGTGGAAGGAAATAAAGCAACGCACTGAGTGTGCCAAACATGACGGAGGTAAAGTGAAGTGACAGTGATGAGGTAATCGGTATCGACGCGCGCGAAAGCAGGCCTATTTAGGAACCACCACAACCCACGACCTCTATCCATTGCCACGACACGCTCCCACCTCCATTGTTAACCCATTTAGGCCTTTTTATTTGGATCTTGAAACTATATAAGGAAGCTATCATNGCGTCTACTGAACGTCCACCATCTCCTCCCATGGGCAAAGGCTATTTTCCAAGCAGTTTCGAGAGATTTGTTAAAGACGAGATGTCGGACTGGGCTGGAGCATTTACCTTGCTAGGTATGTGGCATTTCCTGTTGACATGATTTCTTCTTGACTGGTCGTTTTCGCAACGCTAGACACGGTTGAGACGTATTTCGACTCTCATGTCGACTTGTTGCAGAGAAAGTTGCAGAAGCATAGTCACAGACTGAAACACAAGGCGGAGAATACATTCAAACTGAAGGAGATCAGCACCAAGATTGACATTAAGGGTGATGCGATAGTTAGAGATGTCGAGCGAGAATTCAAGAGCTTCAAGCTCAAGGTATATGATTTGTCCAAAAGTCCTGTGCGCGACCCATGTTGATGTGTTTTCTATACAGCTCTCCTCACGGATGACAACCCTCTCGAGCTCATGGCAATCAGCTAAGGTTGTCCGCACCCGCGAGAAGGTCTCCTTTTTCTTCGGAGTCATGAGTCTTCTCTTCACCGCACTCATGTATGGGATGGCCCCAGAGTACACCCACATTGCCTACACAGTCCAAGGTCTATACCTCCTCCCTCTCCGTGCCTACACATACAAGAAACGCGCGTGGCATTACTTCCTATTTGATCTCTGCTACTACGTGACCATCCTCAACTTCATCTACATATGGATTCTCCCCAGCAGTCCAGCACTTTTCGTAGCGTGTTATTGTCTCAGCCATGGGAGTCTCGCCAGCGCAGTCATCACTTGGAGAAACAGTCTCGTTTTCCACGACCAAGATAAGGTTACGAGTCTGTTCATACATATATACGCTCCTTTGACGTTTACTGTCATTCGGTGAGTTGCAAGTGTGTGCCTCTATTGGCGTTGATCACTTACGCTGACTTTCCAGGCATCACTACCCCAATGCCACCACACGATTCCCTGCCCTCATTCAAACACCCCATCTGAGCCCTATCTACGCGCTTCTCCTCAGCGGTGGAATATGTATGTCGTCATAACTTACTCTTCATTCCCTCAATTCTGACGACGCATGTTTCTGTAGACATGATATGGCAACTCCTCTATTGGAAATTTGTCCTGGTTGACCGCCGAGCGAAGATTGAATCCGGGCAGCGCACAACTTCGTTCTCATTCCTACTCAATGACAAACGTAGTGCCATCGGGAAATCTTTATCGAAAGTACCACAAGCGTCTAGAGTGCCGGCATTTATGTTTGGTCAGTTAGGTACGTTATTGGTCTTTCCAGGTGATGATAGAGGAAGGATGGCTGACCTCTGGAACTATAGTGTACTCGGTATTGACAGAGATACCAGCGGTATTTTTACTGTACGATAGTCCGACGTGGAGTGGGCTGTTTCTTGTGATTATTTTTGCCGTTAGTGTTTGGAACGGTGGAGGTTTCTATATCGAGGTCTTTGGGAGAAAGTGCGTATTTATTGACTCCTTGATTGGTATTCCATTCCCTTAAATAGCTCTCTCTTCTTAGATTCGAGCGGGAACTGGAGGCCCTTCGGAAGGAACTTGCTGAAGCCAGTGCACGCTCCTCTGAATCTGGTCGTTCAAGTCCAACTAGTCTTGAACCCATGAGCAGGACTGTCAGCGACGACGAGCTGTCTTCCTTGGACACCTCTCCTGTTTCTTCAAGCCAAAATTTGCCGTCTTTGGCATCTCCTCTTCAGGAAGAGAAGAAAGACCAATAGATGTTATACATACATCCCGTATCATTAACACTTTTTTGGGATCATGTTGTCACGGTTGTACGCGTAGATGCTTTCTTCACGATCTGTAACGTAGATTTTTAATGACTCCTTCCTTTCTACCCATCTATACATACCTATATTACGACTCATTTGTCTTGCTGTGATCATATAGTGTACCCTATCGTGTCATATAGTTCTCATTGTTTTATTCAGCCAGAGGTGCCATGGAATATTCAATATTTTTACCATGTATTGGATAGCTTTGTGCTATAAAATGTTACATACATACATGATTGGAACATATTTAGAAAGAAATATCTCGACTAGTTTGTTCGAAGTGGATCCGTTGCAGGCTGATCTTCAGTCAACTGACGAACAAAATCCCAGAAATCTAGTCCTTCCTCTCTAAAAAGGTCTACTAGAATACTGCTACTCTCCGCTCCGTTGAGAGTGCGCATAGTACCATCTGATCCTGGCACAAGTTGCCCCAGCTTAGCGATAATCCTATCTGCAAGCTCAGGCTTCCCCATGGCGGTCAGCTTTTCCTACAGATGTATATTAGAACCAGACACGGTGGCCTGAACCCATGAACAACTCACCCTCCAAACATTCCATGTATCATCGGGATTCTGCTCTACGGACTTTCCCGCTGCAGCGTCGTAGCCCGTCCAGCCAATGCCATCTTGGCTCCAAGTGCAGCGATCCCAGTTGTGTAGCCCAATCAAACATCTTCTGTCCGCGTCAAGTGCAGCCTCTATTGTTTTGAAATCGACTACCCAGTACGGAGTATTCGTCGAATATCCCGTGTTCCCGGAGAGGAAGGCAGGTTCCATTGCTGCCATAACCGATTCTAATATCTTCCTCTGGAGCAATTCGGGAGGTAAATTGTTAATTTCCGACACGTTGGGACCGGTAGGTGTGCGGAACACGACTTCTGTGTCCCTGAAGCCTGTCTTGACACGCATCCAAAGCATACCAAAGACAAAGCTTTTGACTGGAGGGAACAGCGATTTGAAGATGATATAGTCGACGTAGGCTTTGATAAACCTCCAGATCCAGCGCCCTGTACTAGTACCATCTGACGCAGTTCGAAGGGGGATGAGTTCATCGAAAAATAGGAGGGAGAATATGTTGTAATATTGGGACAAGTTGTATCCACGCCAGACGAGGATCGCAGCCATGGTGCCATACATGATGCAAGATACTGCAAACACCAGTCTAACAATAGTCCATGTCAATAGGAAACCTTACTACATGACCACCGTTACGCACATCTTGGTCAATCTCGGTGTCCGATCCAAGTGAGTGATAAAGGCATGATGTCCTGTATCATGTTTTGTGAGGAATTCGGAGATGGGAGAGTCAGCAGAGACTCGATGAAATCCAGGGATTCCACCCCCAGATGCAGGTGCAGATGTTGTTGTTTCCGATGGGGGTGGCTCATAGGACATGATGAAAAGGACTGGGAGTACAATCAACACGAGTTGGCATTTATAGTGCTTCCTCTCTGAACTGCCACAAGCAAGTCGAGGCAACCGTGGTAGCCATCTGTCAATTTATTGACGTTCCGCGACTTGAGAAGTGAAGCTGTCCAAGAATGGGTTTATGACATGTCAGATTCACAATGTATGCATTTGATCCCGAGATTGAAATACAGTGTNTCCGGGGCTCCTTGGGACAGAATTTGATGGACACGCTTTTAAAATTCAGAACTTGGCCGGAGTGTCTAAAATTTGTTTTAGGACACAAGAAATCAATGTAATAAAGAATATGAGATACTTACTTTGGTGAACGGAGCAATAGCAAGAAATAGAGACATGAAATACGGACGAGTATGAAATGTCACAAAAGTGGTTCCTTGGGACAGATGTGACACTTTACGCCGCTTGCATTCTATGAATGTCCGGCTTCCATGGTCCTGTTTTTTTTTCATTTATATTGATCTTCTACAAATGAAACATTTTCTCAAGGTGCTATAGGGACTCAGGAAGCTCCCGGAAAATGTTTGAGTGCTTTCAAGATTTCCGAGAGAACAAAAATGCTGTGCTGTCCCATCCTGGTTGTCACCCTTTCTTCGTTTCATTCGATACAGTTTCTAATACCCATCAGATCAAGACCGTGTGCAGACATAAATTATAGAGATATAATAATTCTATTTTATGATGATTTTTCCTGGTACAAATTATGCATTTTACAGCTCAAGGAGCACTCGGACACTTGAAGATCATCCCAATCAACGATTTCTGGCTGCAAACGCGAGAATAAGTCATGCAATTTTGATTCGACGACTTCCAATTTTTTTTCAGGTGTTAATGCATTATATATAATGCTATCCTTAAAGTTTCAAGGTGGAAGGGGATGAATTACACGTCAAAATAAATTCTGTCCCAAGGAACCCCGGTGTCCCGAGGAGCCCCGGTACACTGTAATGTCACCAAAGATAACAGGTTTGTAAAGTGATCAGTAARCGCCGTTGAAAGCAGTGATTATGATATGTTATTCAGGGATCTATTAAGTTCAACTTCTCGAATCTAGATATACAGGATTGTGAGGCGTAATCTTGTTAGAGAGTGWGTGTGTGTCAGCATCTTTCCTGGTCGACCAAGTTGAAATGATCCCGCACCTAATGAATCGGAGATATTGCATGCACAATTCCCTTTGGCCCAATCCTCTCCGCTAGGACAGTGCTGAAATGGTGAATGCTTGTAACCTATATCACGGAAGAAATGCAATTGTTCTTTGGGTGAAAACAAAGAAACAGCAATGGAATGTATAGGCGCATCCCCCCAGCGCTCACACACGAGGATGTCAGCCCTTAACGGAACATGTAATTGACACGAACATACCTCATAATAAAACCCTCCTGACTCATCTAAATAATCAAAGAACTTGCGATATGCATCCGTCCGCCATGTCAAGTCCATATCCGCAATCTCAAAATTACTCCAAACTGTTCGAATTTAACCAACGAACTGGAGGGTATACGATAGAGAACGTACARTGGCATAGATTGTAGTCAGTTCCTTGATCATCGCTGATGTAGTTCATAGAGTTATTGGAGGAAACGTATTGTGGATGTAAATGGATAAAGTCTGAAGACATCTTAAGTCAGACTACCCAGCACATATAGTACGACAGGCATTACCTTGAACAGTTTTCCAAAGTGTCCTGATTGTTTTCTTTATCTCGTAGAAGGATATTGTGAAGCCTGGCAAGATATCTYCATCAAGGWCAACCGTAGMTATATAGATCATATTCAACTGACCGTAAATCTTGTTGTGTTTCTTCATGAACTCGAAAGGATCATATGGAATGTCACAGAGATACTCAATATTTGGTCTGGAGCCGCGCACACTTGAATGACCAATTTTATGAGGGTTGTTGTATGGGACTTACTCGACTCGCCAATAATAGCGATACTGTTCAAGCAACGGATGTCTGAAGAAAAACTRACATCGAGTAAGTRAGATACCGGAATRATAGGATTACTGATCRCATACACCAGAATTGAACCTGCACATGTTTCTATAAGCAGTGCTATCTAAGTTTCTTYGGATTAAACATTCAATGYAAGAGAAAAKTTACTGAACTACACACCACCGTAGATGACTCTCATAGATTTCATTCGACGCATGGTCATATTGGCCTTCCCTACATCAATCCAGTCGGGTCGAAACCAATGTCGATAAGGTATACGACCGAAGGACACGGAAGCAGGAGTAGCAGATGTGATGGCCCTTGAAATAAGTTCCTACTCAGCAGAGCTACCGTCGCAAGATGGACGTAAAGAATTACGATTTGAAGTCGTCTGTGAAGACCTCTTCACTCAAGAATATCCAAGGATAGCCGTATCTCTTGTTGAAGCGTGTTTCGATATGATCCATGCTAGACAAGATTCCAGCAAGATCTTTCTCTCGGCAGAGAACGAGCATTGTCGCGTTAGCCTTCCCGTCTCCAACAGCTATCGGACGCGTAAAATTGGAGGACATGATATTGTCGTCCAAGTCGAATGAATAGGTATCATAGTCTGAATAATTCAGCCTCTGTATGGGCTCCATCTCGGTCAGGGGAAGCAATACTTTGGGAGCGAAAAGTTGCTGATGAAAAAGGAGCGTGGCACAGAGAAAACATATCTAAGAGGAAGATGAGAGGACTGCGAGAGAGTTTGGGTTGGTAGGACTGACCAACAAAACCGAGAATATCCATCCAATGTGGGTAAATCGAGAAAAGAGGGACATGGAGGGAAGGGATACTAAATGAATCCTGTTCTAATCATATTGTTGCATTTACTACTGGCCGAGATCCGGGCTCCCGACTACGCATGGAAGCATCTGAAGTTCTCGGATGTCATCGTCAGGGTGCCTCGTACGTTTGAAAGTTAACCCCAAAGCGCCATTGATGAATGCATATAAATAGATTTCTCTGAACAGCTTATTATGCTCAAGACAACCGACAGAGTACACCAGAAAGCTGTTTCTGCTGGTTACATAGGCAATGAATTATAAGCTAAGTTCTCAAACTGTAGAAGATGGTGGTAGTGGATAGAGACAGTAATTCCCAAATTTGGTTGAGATATGACGCCGCTTTGATCTTAACCTCGGTCCCCAACCATCATCCATTCCTTAGGTCCCTACTCTCATGGCCATCGACGGACTCATCATTCTCGACAATGCTGGGTAGGGTAATCAGACATTTTTCGTCAGCTCAGTATTGGAAACTTACGTTTCCACAGACGACCTATAATACAATCCGGTTTCCGGTCATCTCCACCTGCTTATCCACTATTGCATATAGATGCATTCAATACTGCCGTATCAAAGGCTAGCCGTGTTGGGGACATCGATCCGGTCCTCTTTGTTCATCCAGAGAGTGCTTGCTGCCATATAGAACGCGGAGATGTACGTTTACTTTGTCCTATAAGCCGAGATGGTGCGTTCTATACCTTGTTGTTTGTTGGGTACGTTCGTTGACGTTCCTACGCAGTAGATCCCCTTTATGGATTTGCATTCATTCAAACATTTATCGACATTTTACAAGACTACTTTGGGACCGTAACAGCTGGAACCTTGACGGAAAACTTTGATGTTGTATATCAAGTACGTTGGAACGTGCACCTCTTAATTCCTATGGCTTGAACAACTTTCAGCTGCTAGAAGAAACACTCGATGCTGGCGGACATCCATTGACAACCACACCGAATGCTTTACGCGACATCGTCCTCCCCCCTTCTCTCCTTACCAAAATACTCAGCGTCGCAGGAGCTAACATTAACACGTCAATCAATTCTATCGGAACAGTCGGTGGAGGGCCCTTCTCCAGTCCTATTCCATGGAGAAAGACGGGCGTGCGGTATAATAACAATGAGGTTTATTTTGATATGGTCGAGGAACTGCTCGCGATTGTCAATAAACATGGAGCAACCATCTCAAACAACGTATGGGGAAGAGTGGATGCGAAGTCGAAACTCTCAGGTGCGCATTTACTCGTCGTATACCATTGGCTTGCAATAACGATATTACTAGGCACGCCTGACTGTCTTCTAACATTCAGTAATTACCAGGTCTTGGCGGATTGTGCATTCCATCCTTGTGTGCGGTACGTGCAAGCTGGTATACATTTCAGAGCATCCAATTTTATGAGTACCATACTTCTCTAGGTTACAACGTTGGGCACGCGACAAAGCGCTTTCATTTGTGCCTCCCGACGGAAGATTTGTACTGTTTGAATACCGATATGCTCCAACGAACTCCCGCGACGTTCCTATTCCTTTTGCGTTAAAACCTATGATTGAACTAGGTGAAATGGGGTGGTGCTACCAGTGTCTGTTATTCATCGTACCCGTAACTGACTCAATACACAGTGACATTCGACATCAATTTCACTTCGCGATTAGCGACTCATGCTCTGGACGCGGTCTCCATTGAATTATATGTTGGAGAAGGCGCCACTGGCGTCCGATGCACCACAGGACGTGTGGGCCACGGGTCCAGTACGGCGNCTGTCGGCGACTCTTCTGCGTGGACTTATGACTCGCGAGCAAAGGTACGAAGACCATTGGACCTCCATAAGCTAAGTAAGCTTCATCGATTTTCTTCCAGACATTACGGTGGGAGATCCCTCAAGCGCCACCATCCAGTAGCTGGTTTCTTAAAGGGACATTCACAACGCCGTGAGTTAATTTTCTATGTATTCCCTCGGTTCGTCGTTTCCTAATTCAGTGCATTCAGAACTCTGCCACAGCCAGCACATTCACTTCGCGTCAAATTCTCAATAACATCCCATACTTTCTCCGCACTCAAGGTGGACCAGCTGAAGATCACGGGGGAGCAATACAAGCCATACAAAGGAGTGAGAGGGATGAGTTCCGGAGATGTCGAATGGCGATGGTAATATATATCACAAGCACAATGCCATTCAGATGTTCGAATATGATACATGTGTAAATGTGTTTGTGCACGGGGGAAGCTCTCCTGATCTTTCCACTTCTATCGTTTGTTAAGCTTCCATCGACCAATCCTCGTCCTCTTCTTCGCCAGCGCCCATGTCTACAAAACCCCCCGAGCTTGTCACGACTCGCCACATGAACTTGGGATGAACTGAAGATAGTGATCTTGTCTCCGTTATTCAAGCGATCAGGACCGATGATCCGTCTGATTCTGTCAACTGACAATAACGCTCACGCCTGCACTCCTAGTCCTCAGTTTTCGATTGGAAATGAAGACGAGGCTGGTCCTCACCAAAATGGTATGCTCTCTTCCTCACTGAGCGATGGCAAAGGCTCGATGCTTCTCGGAACAGTTCTAGTGTACGAATGTAGAGCTGACCCCTACACGCTGAATATTGATATTACTGGACTTTGTCAACAGAATACCTAGATGAAAGATTGAAAGTCGCTCACAGTTAGAGTTTCCAAAGAGAGGGTTGTCCTCAGCCGCTCGAAATCACCTAGCCCTAACCTGCACTTTGGTAGGTCGAAGATGTTGACAAAATGAGATCCGAGTTGTGTTCTTCAAAGCATTCCACAAGCACCACAGAAATAACTGGGCACCCCGGCTCGCTCTTGGTGACATGATATACTTCTCGAGGGTGAGGTGGAGAAGGAAGAATATCTGATTCCATGGACGAATGGGAGTGACAGTGAGGTTGAGAGGTTGCAGGCTGTTGAGGCTGAGGCTGGTCGTATCTCATACGGCGACCGATGAAGATGAGAGAGAGAAGACCGAGCAGAGGGAAAATTGGGATGTGAGTCTCTGCCATGGTACTGTGGTCATAGGATGGTGGAGAGATATCGTATAGCTATTAGCTTGGGCTTCATATACCTTCAGGAATGCTTCTCTTCTCACGGGAAGCCACCCGAGGACATGTGAATGGTCACCTCCCCTAGTCTCACTAAGAGATCTACGATGAGCCGAGGTAAGGGGGAGCGGTATTAAATATGCTCATAAAGGATTCGGAACGGCGAAATGTAATGATGGACCACTGCCCCAATTCGCCACATCCGTCATCTCATCTGTAGGAGCCTGTAGGACGCGTTTCTGGGTAGGTGTGGCTTGAATACACTTGCAGTCATTCCGTAAACATTGAAAGATGCCGTGCCAAGAAGGTTGTGAGCAGATTTGAGGCAGTGACAATGAGGCATTACGAGCTCAGTACTTAGACGGGTACTGTATATTTCGGGGGTGCTGATGTCTTTGTCCTTCAGAATCATATATTTTCTCTGGAGACGGGTATCTATCAGACATAACCCTACAATCATACCCTACAACTCTAAGAGGGCGGAACAGCCTCAGATTCAGAATGCCAGGTAGGCCAATGCGTAGGAAGTAGGCCAGAGTGTTACATACCTTCTTCTCAGCTGCTCAGTGGAAGCAAGTACTCCACGTCATCGCCTTGCACGTTTGCCCTCCTGTTGAACCCTTCATCAGAGGAAGACACGTAAAACAGCATCGGCAGCAACACAGACCTTTTCCTCGTCATCCTCCCAACCCAAGTCTCGTTTCCGAGAAGGAGACACAGGATCAATATCCATTGAAGAATCGCCGGTTTCGTGCATAGACCACACATTGATTTTGGAATCTTCCCCACCAGTAACGAGTACATTTTCCTACAAGATTGTTCATTAGTCTAAGAGGTGAAGATCTCAGCCTATGAAACAACTGACTTGCTCATCCCACAATAAAGAGCGGACAATTCCTGTGTGGCCATTTGTCCAGAGATTATGAAGCTGCCAAGNCGAGCCGGAAACATCGAGATCAGAATTTGACAGTAGAGCTACATCTCCTCTGAAAAAAGAATGATCACCTATAACAAGTATAAGGCAAAGACGAGGGCTCACTCGTTGGATCCTGCAAATACCCCCAATCTGTTCCTTGTAGAACAACAACGAATGAGATAATCGGTGACCCATGTATGGCCATGGCTATGTACAGAAGGAGCACGTATATCGAGGGTCTTCAAGTGATCGAGCTTACTACAAGTATCAGGATATGTGTCAAAATGAAGGGAGACTCGAGAGAGGCACAAACTTCAGAAGACCATGTACTGAATGTCTCCATATCACTCGCAGCCCAGATACGAGATGTCGGGGAGCTGGAATCAACCNATCCTGCTTGCGAAACACTGCAACCGAAGTTTCCTACGTGCAATACGGCCTCATCTTCGTCGTCCTCAAACGGATTCGAAGTGCATATTAAGCCGTCTGAAGAAGCCGAAAGAAGGACATTTGAAGAAGAAAAATGAAGGTCCGTGATATCATCAGAATGTGTGTAGCTGTGCGTCCGCAGAGGGGCAGCAGGTTGTCGCGGATCCCTGCAACATTTGAGCTGTAGGTCAGTGATCGAACACGCCTCACGTACCAGTAGACAATATGGGCGTCGTCCCCTTGTAAATCGGTTCCTCCAGCAACTGTGAATCCATCCGAAGACACATCGCAAGATAAGATTGCTCTTGATTGTCCAAGGTTCGTCACTGTTCTTCGATCGTTAAAATGTGAACACGGTTAGGGATACGAGGATATAGAAAGTACTCACTCTTTATACTGTGAAATTTAGAACGTCCATCCCATACTTTTATGGAGCCTTCCTTTCCAGAAGATACCAGACTAGGGGCTGATAAATTCGCTATGGTTTGAACGGCGTGTAAGGAGGTGGTCGCCACTTCATGACCCGGTAGTGTCAAACTGCGGTGGAGCGTGTTCTTATCAAAGATCTCGATTAAATTTGAAGGTGCAGAAGACGACGACGCGAAGCATCCTGGTAATGAAACTAGCGAAAGAACATAAGAATTGGAAGAGACAACAGAGGATCGGACAGGGAATGAAGTCGTTTTCAGATCAGGGGACACAGAAAGGACTGTGTCAGCAGTCATGATGGATAGAAAAGTCGGCGAATTTGCAGTTTCACAATCGCTCAATCTTCTGTATAGGTGTCACTCCAAGTACTAGCTCGAAGTCGTGAACGAAAAAAAGTTGGGCAACGTTCGGGCTTNGRCAATCGACCGGTCCGTTCAATTCCGGATGGGAACTCAAGGTTAGGGTTCCCAGTGCTTGTTCACGTCCTCCACCACCTCTCATTGAGTAGCCCTGTCCATCTTGGCCTGTATTGATTGTATACACCCATGAATGAATCTTTGATAAGTAGGCAACTATTCTTTAGATATCAACTTGATATACTTGAGCTAAATATGAGCAGACCCTTTTCCATCAGTCACCCCACCGCTGTCCAAAGCTCACTTTATGCTGTTGCATCATTTACAAAATTCGATCCATCGGGTAGATACGTTGGAATAGGTCGTCACGATGGAACTTCTGCAATATGGGATCTTGAAACGCGTGCAGAGGTGCGAGGGATGGAAGGGCACGTAAGAGCAGTTACTGGGCTGGAGTACGTGTCTCCGTACTCTCTTTTAGCGTGTTTCTCGTCTCACAGGCTTTCAATCAATATTTCTTTGTTAGCTAGTTGGTCCCGGAACTCCCGCTTTGTTTTGACTTCYTCGAAGGACTGGAATGTCATYGTTTGGGATTTRAAAGCAGATTTCGACCCCATGCAGAGGTATGACACGGTCAGGTTCGACGCGCCGGTAGTCAGTGCCTCTTTTCATCCCAGGAATAGGTATGTGGCTTTCTCGTATCAGAGAAACTCTTTTTTTCAACAGATATTTGATAGCAAAATCATTCTCGTACTCTTGATAACTGGCGAAGCATACCTGGTAGACTTACGAAAGTCTCATCGTACTAGGATGGAATTAGTTGAAGTCCAAGACGAAGCCAGCGACGAAGAAGGCAATAACGGGAAACACCGGTATGCTTCATTYCCAAGTAAACTTCGAGTTGAGCTTCACGCTGAAGGTGTTTTTCAAAGCTCTGCAATGACTGTTGCACGATTCGATCCTTCTGGTAAACATATATTTGTGGGTACGCATGGAGGTTCTATTCTGGTATTCAATACAAGAACAAAGACAGTGAGTGCTTGTGCTTGCAGAAAGCGTCTTTCTTGATTAGCTACCTACCCNAGATGGTAGGATGCCACAGAGTCTCTGGTGCTGGCCATATGAAGGGTTTAGAGTTCGCGAAGAGCGGAAAGTCAGTCAGCCTCCTTTCCCTATCTAATAGCTATCTGACACTGTTATCAGACGTTTAGTAACCAACTCCTCTGACCGGACTCTCCGCCAGTTTAATCTTCCTTCTTATCCCGCACCAAATGCTGAAGGGGAATATCTCGARCAAGAGCTTGAGCCGACGCATCGGTTCAACGACCCTATAACCAAGACGGGATGGCACACCATGTGTTATAGTCCAGACGGAGAATGGCTTGCTGGTGGTGCAGCAGATCCTGCGGGTCATAAAATTTACATTTGGGACATGTCCAACGACGGTCAATTCACTAGCACGTTAGATGGTGGGAGGGAGCCTTTAATCCATATGCAGGCAAGCCTCTGCCCCTCCCTCTTTTTACACTCAAGCTGACAGCTAACGTTGTGGTTCAGTGGCATCCAAGCAAGTCATGCATTGCCTCGACCACCAAGATGGGATTAATATTAATATGGCATTCCCCGCACCCAGAACGATGGGGAGCATTCGCCGGCGGATTCGAAGAAGTCGACGAGAACGTCGAGTATGAAGAGAGAGAAGACGAATTCGATATAGTACGCCAGGCCCATGTAGTATCAGCATATGTGCGCTTATATCATCCCATAGGAAGACGAAGAAGAACTTTACCGACGAAAAATGAAAGCAGAGGAAGAGGATGTCGATGTTGATACTGTTGTTGATCCTGCCGCTGACCTCAAAGCTCAGAAGCAATTAGCCCTAGTCGATGATGAAGATGCAGGGTGGGCTGAGGATGAAGGCGATGGCGATCAAAGTCAATTTAGTCTGAAAATTATTGTAGCAGATGACACCTATTGAAATTTTGTTTCACTGTGCCCATATGGCTCTGGTCGTAGCTAGTGTGTTTATGAACATGACACAATAATAGTAAACAGTGATAAAGTGGATGAAATTAGAATGGCCGGTTCCCAGGTCCTTCTATCTTTTCCACGAAACTGCAGGTCGATTGTCAGTAAGCTTCTGGTGTATAGTTGAATCGGGGTACCTATTCAAAGCCATTCTCGCCATCATCATGTCTATCTCATCTGGCCTTGAATTGCTATAATGTTCTGGATCTATGTTGTGGGCCAAGTCTTCCCCAGTTTCAGGATCGCGGACTAAAGGGTCCCAATCCGAATCGTTCCAAAAGTTCCCAGACACAATAGTTAAGACGAGCTGCATTGACCTCCCATTGCTAATCTTGCTCTGGATTACTACGAATCGGTCGGGGTTCTTCCTAGCACGCTCGATTAGTGCTTCATTGCGAGCTTCCGCGTTTGCTGAACCGTCCGTTGCGGGCAAATCGCGCTCATAGTTCTCCAAAAGGGAGACAGAGTACTTTGGCGGTGCGCAGGTGTAATCGATACAAGAGACCACCCCGCTTTGTTCACATCCAGGATACTCTTTCTTCGCGATTTTGCGAAGGTAAGGAAGGTGTTTCCGAGCATCACGAGTCGAGAGATAATGGAAGAAAGCAGCGTCCTTCTTTGAGATGGATTGCATCTTTCCTTCTGTATATATCGTTGGTGTGGAATTTAGAAAGGGAGCAAAATAAGATAGAAGAGTGGATTTTTTTATACCTTGACGTTCTCGTTGCTTTAGGAGGCACATCTGCTTGTGACCACCTTCCTTCCAAGCTGTTGTTTGGCATTCTTTTGAGCAATACAACGTTGTGCTACAGGCGGAACACTTCTGGAAGTTCTTCTTGTGATCGATTTTCTGGCACTGTTGGATGCTTGGTAACAGAGCATCTTGTTAAGCAGTCAGCACAGCGCACCTTCACGTTGTCACAAGTGACTGCCTTTCCTTTGGTACTATTGGCGTGGATCGAAACCATGAGCCGCTCCGACGTTAGGACATAAAAGTCTCCCCAATGTTTTGCAGCTATACTGGACTCGATCCTTTTGCGATGGGGCAGCTTTGCATCTGACAATTTTCCTATCGTCCTAGAGTCGAAACAACCAATTTAATCTTGGATATGCGGTGGGGATGGTCTTTCATACCCTTCCAAGGCATGGATTACGGAGTGGTAGACCAGATAACGGGGCAGAATGTCGCGAATGATCTTGAGAATGACGTTCAAGTCTTCAGGCATGAGCTTGGAGAAATGAGGGCTGCAGTCAGCAAATGCTACAAGGAGGCCCGCATTGAGAGCTTGAATAATCCACGTGAACCCATCGGTGGATTCAAGACAGTTGCTCAGGAACCCAAAGGAAGAGACCATGTTGGCCAAAAAACTGTCTGGTCCACCTTTGTTCAGGATATCGCCCACTTTGAGAGCGACCTTGACACAAAGGGGAATCACGTTAGCGCTGAGAAACCCGTTCCGAAGTGGGTGATCATAAGATATCGAGAGGTGCCCAACTAGTTCAAGGTAGATAGAAAGACGAGCGTCAGATATTTGTGGGCTGTTAAGGCACTTTTTAAGCCTAGAAATCGCTAGTTGGACAACATTCATTGCTTTTCCGCCTGTGGCTGAGACGACGCGGTCCAGGTTCGTTTTAGGTGTGTTTACTTCGCTGATGAACTTTTGGTCAACTCTGAGGAGACCATCTAAACAAGCGGAAGCACTTGGTAGATCTACGATAGATGGAGGAAGATGGGGATTGTCCTCATCTACCCATAGCTTCACTGCGATTTCAATAGATCCTACAGTGTCGGCCATCATGATACGGGCTTCATCCGACCGGGTGAGGGAGTACCAAACAGCGGGAACAAGGTCTAGCGTAGACCTCTTCACATGATCTGAGACACCACGAACGTCGCGTCGGGCGACGAAGAACACACTCCATTTGAACACGCCTGGCCATGCTTTTAGGATCGCCGGTACATATCGTTGTTCGTCCCTCATGATCAGAGGCCCAGCTTTGCCCAATCCTACGATAGCCATGAAAGCACACTCTATTGTTGGGTTGCTCTGGGTCTCAGGGTTCGTGGGGGCTTTATCACCGTTTAGATGGTGAAAAAATACATCCATAGCAGCTGGCTTGTTGATTTCTGCGACCTAGTATTTTCGGTCTAATGAGAGGCACAAGTTCGCAAGGATAGTTTATACCTCTGTCCAATGGTTGGCTAGATCTGTGATATCCTCACGTATGCCACGTCGAGCGTTATCAACAACCTAGAGGTCGATTGTAGACATTTTATTTTATTTTGAGTTATGTAGAAATGAAGCTGATCCTGGCTGGTTCAAGTACCTTTTGGGGGTTCTTTGCCATTCTACGCATGGCCTGCGCAGCAGTAACGAAAGACATAGCGCAATGTGAGCAGAGTAGAATAACACACTAATCGGAAGTCACTATATAGATCAAGCAAACGGAGGCAAACGGTAGATAGACTTATGTTGTGATGTATTTACTTCCAAAGCTTTTGGATCTAAAGAAAGTTCGCGATCACCACAAAGCGGATGCAGCGAAAATCTCTGAATTACTAGCTTCCTTGATTGCTATCGTCCNTTCGGCTTTGCTTCAACTCTCTTATCAAAGGTTCTTGTGGATTCGTTCAGATATCGATGTCCGTACAAATTGGATCCGACCGTTTATCTGTGCTTTTGGCACGCCTTGAAGTGCCCACGGATTTTCCCAAACACGCACCAGCAGGGGTCAATGAATGGAAAAATGACGCGTTAAAAGCTCTTCAGGATATCCAACGAATGGTGGAATCTGAGTTTGCAGCTCTCGGAATCAGCGATGMAGCCAATATAATATCTACAGCCGCATCTTTCCTTGGTGAGGGGGCATGGACGAACCGGGCCATGAATGAAGTTTCCCAAAGTAAGCGCATACAACCCAAAGTCTGCCAACACGTCCTGATGCCTAGGAATGTGTAGCTATACTCGCACGCTGGGCCGAACCCGATACCTCCTTACTTCACCAGATTCTTGCACACAAGATCAAGCCCTTGTTCCAATCTAGTCCCCATCCTTTGTTGGATTTTACAACAGGTCGTAAACTAGCCCGACCAGCAGGAGGGCCCATGGCTACCATGGATTATTATGAAGGTCAGATGTGGAAGAAGCATCTAGAAGCGCCTAATATAGTTTCCTGGTGTGTAAGGCATACCAAGGCAAGAAGTTTCCTCACTGTTGACCACTCTGTCTTAGTTACTGAACATTCTATGGGACTTTGGCAGAAAGAACAATACGAGGAACTTTGGCATTTAATGATACCCCCAGTCATGACCATGCTAGATGACTATGAAGCGTATCATAAACTACAAGGAGCGCGTCTCGTCGGAGAAATGCTTGACTATGTACCTCCCGGAGTTCTGAAAAGAACAGGGNTAGATGCCCTGCTTCGGTCCGTGAGTAAAAGCTTCATGGATCTCTATACTCGCTTGATTGATGAATCGTGTGCAACTTATTGCAGTCTCTGAATCGTTGTTTCCCCCAACATGATAGTCCAGACTCGCCTCGTCTCATCCAACAAACAATCTCGACCTGTGTATTGCTCACTCAGTCAACAACGAAGGTGGGTTCTGCGGAATACTTTGACAACCTTTGCGAGCTTCTTGGAGATGGAATTATTGGGACTGTATGGTTGTATGCTTCTGACAACTGGGATGTTATTTCAGCTTCGCTTGAAGCTTTGCCGCTAGTTATTAGAGCACTGGGCGTGGGTTGCACTAGGTTCTTGAAGGTAAAGCAATTGAAATCTTCCACCTGACTGAACATGTTGATTTGGCTCCCTTCTCTCACAGGCGCTGGTACCACAGCTGACACAGTGCATTGTTCCGAATGAATTCCCTCGCGTTCCCGAGCATGTTCAGTTAAGTTCATTGAGAGCTTTAAGCCTCGTGATTGAAGAATGTTCTCCTCGAATAGGAAAATGGAAGGGCCATATCCTCGCGGCAATATGTAAATGCTGGATTGCTGCTGGAGATGACCTTGAAGATGGTGAGTCTTCTGTCTAGATTCCAGGAGCCTGCGGTTCTATTCTTCTCGTAGATGGGAGCTATCTGAAAGAACAGCTTCGGGTCACATGTCAGTCTCTGGCAAAGGCATGTCCATCTATTCTACAGGTGCGTAAGGGCGCCATCAACTTGCGTCACCAATAGCGGACTCATCGAGCTGAGGCATAGGAGGAATACAGACAACTGCTCAAAACAGGCCCCGAGAGCCTTAGAGATCTCATCGTATTTGACGGCATGCCTACGGACGACGAGATTCTAGTTCCATAAGGCTAGATTTCAAAGCAGGAAGTGGTGGCTCAAAAAGGGCATCCGTTACCCCACCGGATAGTTGTCCATTTCTGTCGCGCTAATCGATTTCCGGGGCGAAGATGCTTCGGAATTCAAGGATCCTAGTGGGGTACATCCTACTGGTATGGGGATGTTTGCCTCACCTGTGGGCGGTGTTTCCCTCGCCAGTAATCGCCCACGTATCCACGAAACCTTGAACTTTCCAGCCCAATCATGAACAACATCACGAAAGGGGTCTGGAAACGAACACCATTTGTTTCACATGGCTCTAGGATATCTGAACTCGAGAACTGGTGGTGTGTTAACCGATGCCTCTCTGTCGGTACGTAGAAGTGTACGGTGCAGAAGAAAATACCTGACGTTCGTCGTTCGGCCTGGCGGCGGGCCGAATTGGAAGCCCTTGGAAAATGGCGGGAGTATAGATCGGAGATGACCGGAAGAGGTACGATCATACTCGGACCGGAGATACTGCCTCGGAATTATAACACGTGCCCCATCCAGATTTGCTTTTGTATGCCAGGCCCTAGACCGACTGTCATATTGACCTTTCATCCTTTGATCCCTCATCGCCTCCATTCCTAGGTCACTTTCCACTTCCACCATGAGCATGTCTGTCGACGACTTGGTCGCATCTCTTAATACAAGCCACATTGGCCAAGAAGCAATAGATCTTCAACTCCTCCAAGTGCCTATCTTGTTATTCTCTCTTTAGAATGCTCCATACTGATTCTCTCTCTTTCTTTCTCTCATTTTCGTAGTCCCAGCTTGCTCAGGTGCTCTTCAACCAGGCCATGGTGCAAGAAAACACCCGGGAATTTATCCCACCCTGCAACACTCCCACTGGAAGAACACCATCTAACAGTATCAGTTGGGGTCAGGGCCAACGTCGAGATTTTGACGAAACGGAAGATGAGCGGATGGTCGAGGATATTCTCATCCCTTCATCTCCTTCGCCTGCCAGCACTGTGTCTCACTTCCCTCGTCAGAGACCGCAATCGCCTGTTCGGTCCCGGTCCCAATCCAAAAATCACTCCATGACATATTCGGCTGAATCGTCGTCTCCCTTCGCCACGAGTGACCCGTTCTATCTGGCTCAGGTTCAAGCCACGCAGAATCACACCCCYTCATCATCTGTCTTTTCTCAGATGGGGCGCCCATCACAGCAGTCCCCCTTCGCACCCACACAGCCCCAGAACCAACAGAATGCTTTCAGCGCCTCCAGAGACAGCCATAGTTACACAGCGTCAGTCTCTCCTTTGGAGAGTCATTCATTCTTCAGGNCTACAGCTGCTGCCTTTGAACGGTGATCAACATAACCCNTCCGATTGTAAAACTTCTTCACCATTTCTGGACACAATGTGCACGATTTTCCGATAACCCAGCTCCCATCGCTATGTCCCATACCCCCCTGCATTATTTTATATCTAGCAACACCTCGCGGTCGTTTTCTCTCTCCTGCTCGTCTTTCTAGAATCAGGTGCCTTTACGATTAGGCAACTGCAAGTCCGCTTATCGCTTCCTTCCCTTTGAGGCATCTCTATGATCGAATCTCGATCATCCTCTGAAATGTCCGCGCTACCGGTCGGTTCTATACCGGAATTTATCTGTACTCAGACTCCCGAGATGAGCGCCCCCCTCCCGACACCGAAGATTCTCCACCATACGATTCGACTTCCACCTTGTTTACATGRTAGAATGAACCAACTTTGTACTTTGATCTATTACAACCCCACGCAGAATTTCCGTGAACGCATTTCATTTTCACCGCACTTATATATCTATCTACATTCATACATCCCATACATACACAATGTCTGTTGTACTTTACTTACTCCTTTCTTTATACTCTTTTCCCCTCCATCTGGACTCTTTCTTCCCTTCCGTCTCGCCTTTTCATCCTCACTACGTAGAAGCTTCAATATTAAACTTATTCGAACTCATCGGAGAGGTATCAGACCAGATGACTACCGAGCAGGGAGGACCATCGTGCTTTGCGGGAGATGCACGCCACCAAAATATTTGAGACTAACACTAAGCAAGGAAGGACAGGTCAAGAACCTTGGTGAGCTATACATTTTTTCCTCTTGGGCTAAAGAAGGTTGTTTGTCTCCAAGCCAAATGCTAGCTCACGGAGAATAGCTATCCAGAATAGAAACGTCCAAGAAAAAGACAACCATGCCATGATAAAATACACTGTAGTTGAGAGAGAAATGAAATATACGACACAGAAAGACTAACAGGCCTAGGGTATGTAGCAGCGGAGAGGGAGAGCAAAAAAACAAGATCGTCAGTTGGCGTGCGTGTATGTGCGTGTTTTAGAACAGATCCTCCAATGTCATTTGTTTGACGATGTCCTGATCGTGCCCAAATTCAGTTAGCAACGTTTCAAGCAATTTCAGACAGACCGGAGGTGAGRCTTACGGTGTTCGACACCATCAAGGCGAATTCCTCAAAGCTGAGTTTTCCATCTCCATCCTGATCTGCTTCCATTATTGTTTTATCCACGATCTGTTGCAGTTGTTGGTCCTGTGACATGGATAAAGATGGTATTTAAAATAAGGAATTGGAGAGAAGACAAGGGGAGTGGAGATAGAAAGACAGAGACGTCATCGCGCAGCGTACCTTGAGATTGTTCCCCACCATCATCTTAAGGACAACGAAGAGCTCGCCGTTGGAGATGAATCCGTCCCGATCCATGTCGTACACTTTGAAAGCAACTTTGTAGAGGAAGAATGAGACGCGAGAAACAGGGATAAGCGCGCGCGTGTAGCATATAGCACGTACACTTTAACTTCTCTTCTCTCCCTCCCCGACTGCTGAAAGCGCTCAGTCCACCAACGAATTCCTGGAAGTCTACCGTTCCTCCCCCACTGTAGAACACCCCACACACACAGCATCAGCCGTCCCGTCCCGGGAGAGGTAGCGCTGGCAAAAATGACAACGCACTCTTCATCGAAAATGGCAATCATCCGAGAGGCCAGTGGATTCGTGGCTATTTGTGGAATCTGGAGAAATTCGTCTCGGTCTATTGATCCTGAGCCATCACTAATAGAAGAGTATTGCGGTCAACGCTTCATCCATGGACATCCTGGAGATACAGCAACGCACCTGTCCAGCTTCATAAACCGCTTCTTTAGTCGTTCGAGCTCTGCTTGCGTGACTTATCCCAGAACGAAAGTAAGAAGACGAGATCAGGGAAAGCCCAGAGATGGAAACATACAATTGGACCGTGTTTGCAAGTCCTCCATAAATTGAGACGCTGGCAAGAGAGAGATGTGGGAGTTATGGGTCTTGCTTTCAACAGCTTAGTGAAGGAGACGAACGCGATTGACCCATAGTGGCAAGTACAAAAAAGTAGTTAACACAAAATCAGCAGAGTTTGGGATACAAGAGAGGGAGGACTAGATTATATCGGCGGTCGGGAAGCAGGTCTATGTTGTGGATAGAGAGTAGTTTGAGGCTGCAGGTGGACGGCCGGATTCACGCCGGTCCTACGTGGGAAATACTTTCCTCTTACATCAAACCCGGAATCAGAAAAACGCCTCGTTGTGTTCTTTGCAGGAACTTGTTCAACTTCCGAAATGGGTTTAGAATATTTAGTTCAGAACGAGAATCGAAAGAACAAGCAAGTTAAGTAAGTCCGATAAGCTGTTCGTCATAGCGCCTTGGTCACATGGTATGACGAGAAATTTTGATCACACCACCAACGCCTCACACGACGATGGACAATATTATAGCAACATCTGAGTACCAGAATTAAAGATCTACACAAGTGTTCAGTGAAGTAGAGGTAGTCAGAAAGCTNATATATACCGTGCCAACACCTTGCCCTCTGATGTACTCCTGAATGAAACGGTGGACTGCWGACGTTTGGCTCTTCCAAATGATTCTTAAATCCTAATGCACAGTGTAATTTCAAACTACTTTATGGTACAAATTTCCCTTTCCCTCCTACTACTACATAACACTATTCAGAAAAATATAAGACCTGTGACCTCTAGCAATGGAGGAGACAAATGCCGTAAGGTCAGTGAGCTTCTCATTGGATGCCCGCAACTCCACCAAGAGTTTGTTGTTATTTTCCAAAATACTCTGAACCTGCTCGTGAAGGCACAAATTCTGTTGCTCAAGATTTTCGACCTTGCCCTTCACACTTGCAGTCTCCAATTTGAGTTTCTCAATGAGCTCTGACTGCAGTCTTCTGAGCATGCCTGTAGGCAAATATGTAAGCTGCGATGATTACACTGATAGATAAAAGACCCTTACTTGCAGAGTCAGTGCTTCCAGATGAGTGACCACTAGCCCGATGCTTCCCATGTAAACTAGAATCTGCATTAGACTCTGCAATAAACAAGTAAGTTGGACGCAAAAAATATGAGACCTAAGACCAGAGGACTCACCGACATCTCCTTCTGCTGAAAGGGAATAGCTGCCATCATCACTACCACTGTCAGGTGCATTGGCTATAGAGTCTAGACTTCTGAGTATCTTAATAATGAGCGAAAATGAAGGAGGTATTGGACATCTTTCGGGTCGGCCATTGGGGTCGTGAGTACGGAAGACTTGAAGAAGGAGACCCGTCTCTCCTAAGAGAGGAGTCCCGCTGGGTCGACAAGTGAAAGGTGCCACGGGTAGACTTTGGACCGGTGTACAAAGGGTTAGTCGATGTTGGACTTGGACTTTTGGTATCATAGCGAGGGAGAAGTTTACAATCCTCCTCTGAATTGTGGGGCCCAAGCTCTGCTGAACTATCTGTTTGGATTCCAGAATGGCCTTCCACGTCACTGTAGCCAGCTGTGGGAATGTCCATGACGGTTGGATCTCGGCCAGTACTGATTCTGCCGTAGTTGATGAGAGAAGTGAGGGGTGAAGGACGTTGAGCAGAGCGATTGGGGTAGACGCGAGCAACTTTGGAGTGGAAAATGTGGGGAAATTGGCGTCTGAGAGAGTCCCTGCGAGACTCTGGTAAAGCGGAATGCATGACTTATGAAGGAACGGAAGGAGGAGACCTTGAGTCACGTGTATGCTTTGAGATCTCGCATTCATGATACAATGATACTGTACCTTTAGTTATCCATTCAAGATCAGCTTATCATCATCATCAAGTCTCAACAGATAGCATTGTTCGAACCCAACGGATGGTTTCTCATTGTTCGAACCCAACTACACTATGACTTCAAATTCTCAGCCCGGTTAATTCACATTCTCTCTTATCACCTAGCATGCTTCCAGATATTCCCAAGCCTAACAAAGACGTGTGCAGTCTCTATTTTTGGGGAACTCAATCACAAAAGAAGGTGGTCGACATTATCTTGCTTTGGCTCCGCCCGCCTCTTGGCAGAAGGTTCTAGAAGTGAAGCTACAATTGACTAGCCACGGAAAGTTGTACCCCAGCCGAAACTTAAATTTCTTTTTTGGAAGGAGGTCGCAGGTGGTTTATGTACGAACAAGCAAAATCACACTGCCACTATGGCCCCTCAAACCGAATAGGWMTACCATTCCCACGAATCATGGATCCTATGGTCTCGCCTCTGGAACCTCAATGGCTGCACCGTTTGTTGCTGGTGCTGCTGCACTGTTACTGTCAATAAAGGAAAATAGTCCAGCAGTTGCTTTGTCTATTCGGGACCTATTTGAAACTACTAGCCAGAAAGTCCCATCTAATTTCACCGATAGTCAGCCATGGCAGACTGTAGCTCAACAAGGTGCTGGTCTTATTGATGTTTTCAAGGCTGTCTCTGGAGAGACTGTTGTAAAGCCAGGCGAGCTGATCTTGAACGACATGGCACACTTTGTGCGAGAGTATGTAACCCAACAATTTGTAGGAGAGGGCTAGAACTCACAGAAGTGCAGGCATCATTTCACTGTTCTGAACACTGGATCGACTACAAAGACCTACACATTGAGCCACGTCTCTGCAGCTCTGGCTGCTAATAATAAGCATGATATATGGGTAGTTGCCCTACGTGCTGATGCATCCAGCCGGGTAGTAGCCCAGTAGGGCAACTACCCTATCACCCATATATAATATGGGTGTGACACCCCTTCCATCGGGAATGCCTCGGGGGTCGTCGGAAATGGGTTCTTGGGGTGGGTAGCGGGTCCACCGCCCCTACYGGGGCTCGTCATCGTCGGCGGCGCTGCTTGGGCGGGCTCATCGTCTCACGTAAGCTGATCATTTTCATCATTTCGTCGCTATTGCTACCCCGCGCCTCGGGATTGCTCTCCGTCGCTTCGCTTCACTTCCTTCCACCATCAATGCGGCTTCCTCGTTGCCCTATACCCCCGCGGTCGTCGTCCTCGACAGCGAGCAGCCCCCTTCCCCTGCCCCCGCTAGGAAATACGGAAAAAATCGCAGAAAATCAGGAAAAATTGCAGCGTCACGTAGATTACTATTAGATAACAAACGTATGTAGTATAATACAATTTATCGCTCCCATCGCTCCCAATCGCGCCCGGCGCTTTTCGCTCTCGGCACAGCCACGCCACGTCACCAGCAAAAACGGCGGGGAAACGGGCGGGTTTTTGGGGCCCTTCCCGCCGTTTAACTTCGCACTACTATAGACTACTAATGCTTGTATTATTGGCTACTTACTGCTCTTTAAACTGTCCTCGTTGACGCTCCCTCGAGAGGTCGGGCACTGCCGCGTCATCAATCCGATGACTCATCTGCAAATACACGTACCCGAATATCCGAAATAATTTTGCTCGCCCTCCCTCCCTCCCTCCCTCCCTCTTTCCCCATAACGTTCTATTTACACTAGTAATACATATGTTTGAGCTATAGTAGAACGGATGCACGAAAACGTCGCAAATATTACCCTCCGAGCGGCGGGAATACGCGCCATCAATCCGATGACTCACCGGATCTGCGTTCTCCGAAAATCGAAAACAATTTTGCTCGCCCTCCCTCCCTCCCTCCCTCCCTCCCTCTTGCCCCATAACGTTCTATTTACACTAGTAATACATATGTTTGAGCTATAGTAGAACGGATGCACGAAAACGTCGCAAATATTACCCTCCGAGCGGCGGGAATACGCGCCATCAATCCGATGACTCACCCGGAATCTCATTGCCGCGTAGGTGTCCTCATCCCTCATGCCTTGGTATGGCTGGATTCATGTGTTTGACAGTAAAACAAGATAGCTTGCATATAAAATTGTAGTATCCCGCGAGACAAGGCAGCCTTGTGAACTAACAAGAATTGTCCAACCTTGCCACTCGGTTTTGTCCGTGATGACTAAGCATCATCCACCAGATTATTTCTTTAAGTCCCCAACGCCACCTCCTCTCTGTATGCGAGGATAAAATTTGTACATTACTATGATATAAAAAATGAGTGTCCGATGGCGATAGCAGGCCTATATAACTAGTTTAACAGCTCTCAATCAAGCAGTCCAAAACATAAGTAACTTCCAGCACAGCGTCCACCCAACTGTCTGTATCCACCGCCGTTTTCCCTTCCTGATGCAATGCGTGGGCCCAAAAGAAAAGCCCTGCGACAGCCCCGACAATACCATTGGAATTTGATAGACGAATAGTCTCCCATCCCGTTGAACCRACTGTACCTTCACGGGATAGTCGTCCGTCTGGTGTGATAGTCCTCCAGCTCGGCTGGTACATCTTCCACCAACTTGTGAATTCCACTTCGAACTTTCTGACGTCGAGGCTCTTGGGGCGCCACGTTGGTTTTCGTCCAATGTTGACCCAATTTGTGATACAGGCAGGACGTCCTGCCTTAGGAATTCCAGCCGAAGGTGTAGTGAGACCTCTCTTTACCTCGAAATCAACCCAGTGCTGCACCAGCTGGGTCCAAATATCCCCCAGGTTTATTGTCTTGCTATTAAACATCTCCAACGAGCGTTCAGCGTACGAAGGAGTGGGCTTTGTCGGGGTCGGTTTTGGAAACGCGGGAAGCTTGGCTGGTTGGGCAGGCTCCTTGTGGTCTCCCTGCTTCTTTGCACGCTTCACCTTGTTGGTTGAAGAAGGAGGGGAGATTCCCTTGCGTTTCGAGCCTGTTGGAGCCGGTGCTTTGGTCTTTGATCGAGTTGTCCGAGTTGTATCGAGGTCGGAGGATGGCGGCGGTGGATTATTGGAGGGAGTGGCGTCTTTTGGAGGTGAAGGTGGTGCTGCATCTTTCGTAGGTGGGACTGGGTCCTTCGATGGTGAAGGTGTTGCTACGCTCTTCGACTGAGAAGGAGCTGCCGTCTTCTTCGTGGGTGGAGCTGCGTCTTTCAATGGTAAAGGAGGTACAACGTCTTTCGACGGTAAAGGAGGTGCGACATCTTTCAACGGTGAAGGAGGTTCGATGTCTTTCGACGGAGAAGGAGGCGCGGTCTCCTTCGTAGGTGGAGACGCGTCTTTCGACGGAGAAGGAGAAGGAGGTGCTATGTCTTTGGTAGGTGGAGACACGTCTTTCGACGGTAAAGGAGGTGCGACATCGTTCGACGGTGAAGGAGGTGCGACGTCTTTCGACGGAGAAGGAGGTGCGGTCTCCTTCGTAGGGGGAGCCGCGTCTTTCAACGGTGAAGGAGGTGCAACGTCTTTGGTAGGTGGAGACACACCGTTTGCAGGAAAAGGAGGCGTCGCGTCCTTTGTAGGCGGAGCCACGTCTTTCCGAGGCAAAGGAGAATCAGGAGTGTGGCTCAAAGGAGGGAGGCCGAAGTCCAGCAACATCATCTCCACATCATCATTACCGATTTGGGGGGCAGCCACGGGCGAATGCAGAGGCGTAGGCGCTGCTGATATCAACGGAGAGGCGATGGGAGAAGGGGGTAAAGAAGCTTGGGGTGACGATGGTTTTGAGGGCAGCTTAATCGGGGGGACGATGCGCCCGTCGTCATCTTCCATTCGAAGAAGTTTATCCAGGTCAATGTCCATTGGAAAGACGTTGTTCACAGGGGTAGAAGGTCGTGCATTCGGAAGAGGAGACTTTGGAGGTGCTGGAGGGGAGGGTTTATTTGAAGGTGCACTTGGCTTGGTTGGAGGAGCATCAGGGGAGACAGAACCCTTGACGCGGTACCTAAGCATGGTAAATTCGTCATTTTCACCAGCCTCGGGACGTTCGAATTTGAACCCAGCTGGGAAGGCGCGGGACTCCATATCAGCACGAGCTATAATGACATCAGCTACTAGATAAGTCCCGTCCCAGCAAGAGACTTACTGAAGCATTTTCTGAGGTAGTTACCGTAGATTTTGGAGACACCGTTCTTATAATCGAATCGCTCCGAGTCGGAAAACTTCATTGGAATGTCTCCCAACGTTCGACCACAATGGTAACTCGACTTGAAGTTCAGCATAATGCAAACAATTAGATTAGCGGCCGAACACACCTAAAGACGTTGAGATGGCCTCCATCGGCGGGTTCAGGACCCCCACAAAGTACTGTGAAGTGCAGCCCCGTGTAGTCCTGGGCTGCCTTCAGTATGGGATCAAAGAACCGACCCATGTTGTCGATATATCTACCGAATCAAATAAGTCTACCTCGAAGAGTAAGGAGAACGCGAGCGGACTTACAGTTGGATATCTTCCGGCTTGCCAGACGGCCCTCCCTTCAGGGCCTCCTCCCATTGCGCCATCGCCGTCGCATGATCCTCTTTACTCTGCTGTTCCCACCGATCCTTCTCCTCCTTCGAAAGAGTTTTGAAAAGAGATTTGGTCACGTCTTGCCGCTGAGCCATGGCTTGACTTTTCTTCGGCTTCTTGCCACCATTTAAGGTATTCATCTTCGAGTCGATAGCCTTCTTTCCTTCAGGTGACTTCGCCCATATAAAATGTGGTGTGATACGTCGGGGTTTATGGTACGCGATTCCGGTGAGCTTTTGTAGCAGAACTTGGATGGGATCCATGTTCTTTGAATCCTTACTCTGAGTGAGTGCACGGTTGTGACGATAAAAGAGCCATCGCTTGATTTGCTAAATGAGAGGGTGATGGTCAACAACAGCAAATGACGCGGTCAGAAGCGAACGTTGGACTCGCGCCATATACTCACGCCAGTACGCGTTAAAACAGCCTCTTGATACCTCTCGTACTGTGTCATCTTCTCTTGGAACTCTTCAAAGCTGGTGCACTCGTCTCGTTCGGGCAGCTTATGCTCTGGGCTGGGTTCCTCGTCGTTGACTGCGTCTAGTTCTTCCTGGGTGGGCTCCCAATCTAAAGGCTTGTCGGCGGGGAATCGTTTAAGGAATCGGCGAATGATATCTCGGGCGCAATCTGTCGCAATGTTCTGGTCGACAGCGACGAAGAATAGTTTCAATTCGGCAAGAAGAAACTCTAGTTGCTTTCCGTGGAAAGCGCCTGGGTTGACCATACTGGACCTAAGAGGAGTCTCCGTTGTTAGAAAGAACTGAACTACCTGTCGCGGAACAAGACAAACCAAAAGAAAACCCTACGACAGGGATGCTGTGGCGCTCACGAGGAAAAGGGGGATGTGTACAGTGATGGCTGGAGTGCAGTAGGGCTAACTCAGACTCGTTATGCCTTGG